>JAAIIK010019703.1:6228-31803 GCA_014706435.1 Silurus glanis | reverse complement strand
TTGTTATGTGACCCACAGCACCACCGAACTACCCATCGTTATAAAAGGGGGTGAGTTTTGCACCGGAATTTCTCAGATTTGTTTTATAATATTGTGGGGATGGAATGTACTTTTTAAATGTAAATGTTTGTCTGGAGGTTTTTTAACATTTTGGTTTGTAGAAAAAGTTCCAGTGTGAAATTTGAGGAGCTTCCTGTTAATCCGAATCCCCTCACTCACTTAATGATTACTTACTTAAGGTGCCTAGTCCTCAGTGCTCCAGGGTTGCTGTATCATGGTGGACTCTGAGCTCTGACTTCAGCTTCCTAACATCACTGGGATATGTGAAGAAAGAAGTTCTGAGAGGTCCAGGTTATGAGTATCACAGAAAAATGATATCAGTCCGGTGATACCTACTGATCAATTAATGCTATCTGCTGAACCAACCATGCAACTGGAGTGATCCTAGACATGATGTGGGAACGTGACCTTGTCCATGGTGCTTATGGTATTTAACTGATCACAATCCAGAAACAATAAGCTTTCAGTGTTCTCAAGTACTTTTCCAGCGTATCATCACCATCCCTCACAGGAAGCCTGGTTTTCTTCTTTATGTTGTACTTGTGGTGATTTGTCTGATTTAAAAAAAAAAAAAAATAGCTATTTATATTTCTATAACAGCAAAACACACCTGATAATCAATTCAGATCAGATCTGATCATTCTGTACCACTGCTGGAAGGAGTCTTCAGTGTCAGCACTTTGTAACACTCAGGGTTTAAGCTGTATGTTTTTTTGTGACATTTTCAGGACAGATGAGTTTTGACAGTCTGTTGTTTCTCAGTAACACAACGTTTTATTGTTTTATTAACACTGAATCTGAGAATTCCTGAGAATTAAAGTTCTCCTTCTTTCTCATTTTTCTCTCAACAGCATGAAGTCAAACCTGAAGATCTGATGGCAGTTTATATTCTTTCAAACATTACAAAGCTGCACATGATCAAACTCTCTTTATGGTTTCCAAATAAAGTACTTCATAATTTGTAAACACAATGGTGTTAAATGTCTTTGGATAGTTTGGATCTGCTTTCCATGGGTTGGAGTGGAAGACCCCTGTACTGTACTGTACTGTACTGTACCCCTGCTGAATCAGTCTCCATAAAATCTCCACAAAATCTGTGAACAAAATCTCACAGCCAGATGTGAACACACTTTTGACCATATTGTATATTTCATTGTATACTTTCTATTAGTTTTATTTCTTTGTGTATAAATAAATAATTTTCTATAAAATTTATAAATATTATGTCCATTAACAGTATTATTAGAATAAAATTTTCATCTACCATTAACGTGACTGGTATAAAGCACTTAGTGAATCAATCAATCAATTGATAAAATCACTTCTATTTATTCTTCTGGATATAATTTAATATCTATTGTCAATACTTCTTCACTCTTGATAACCCAGATCATAATCTCTGAAGCTGTGGATGCTATTTGGCACCAGGACCTTAGCAGCAGATCCTTCATGTCGTCTAAGTTTTGAGGTGAAGTGTCCATGGATTGGACTTGTTTGTCTGGCATGTTCCCAATAGACATGATTTTACTGATATCTGGGGATCAATAAACAGTCAGCAGCTTGATCTTTTTGGACATGTTCCTCAAACTGTTCCTGCCCAGAGTACACAGCAGTTAGAGAACACCATGATCATGAAGTGTGGAACACATTTAGATATTAAAATGGTAATTAAAGCCGCTTGACTTTAAAATTCCTGTTACTCATGCCCTCTGCTGGCTGAATGCTGCACCTGGAGGATAATCGTTCATTGAAATCAGTAACAGGTTCATGATTTGGGAATCTACATGGCAGATTTTGGACAGTAGATAACCTGCTAGTCAAAGCAGTCAAACTAGACCACATATAGAAAGTATTCCAGAAATTTCCATGAGTTGCTTTTCTTGCATATACGGATAGAAAAATATAAAAGTGCACAAACTTACACACCCCTAATATCTATTACAGCCACTGTGCTGTTCATTCCACCTTTCGTTAGAAATGTGCTCCAGAGCAGTCAGGCAGTAAGAGCATCTCCTACCACCCCATGCAGATATTTTAGATTTAGATTTAAGCATCTAAGGGAGTTTTTCCTTGCCACAGTCTGTTCATCAGGGATAAACACACACCATTCACCTTCACTGCTTTGAGACGATGTCTGTTGTGAAAAGCGCTATACAAATAAACTTGACTTGACTTGACTTCTTCCTTGGTCTTATTAAACTATATCAGGAGCGTGCTGTAGGTCCCTCAGCACGCTCCTTTCTAGCTTTTCTTCTTGTCCTTTGGTCGGTTTTGGAGGAACACTGTTGTGCTTATTGATGTCAGTCTGGTGCTCCATTTTCTCCACTTGCTGAATATGGCCTTCATCATGTTCCATGTGATGACTGAGGAAATTCTTTAGCTGAGTGATGTCATGGGATCAGTATGATTCTGCTTGGTAAGATCTTTAGCTTTAGAAGATATGTATTGTGGAGTTAATCAGTGTTTGTTTATTTCTGTACACTGGTGTGAATGTAAGTGATTGTGGAGATTCATTCAGCTACATGTGTGTTAGTAAAGTCAGGTAGTGATGTGGATGAGAAGGTGAGGAGGTCTGGAGTGCAGTCAGCGTTCACATTCATCTCAAATGTGTTCAATGGGGTTGGAGCTCTAAAGCAGGAGATCTTTCACTCCAACTCATTGTAAGCAGATCTTCATGGAGCTGGCTTTGGGCACAGGGGTATCATCATGCTGGAACACGTTTGGGTCTCCTGGTGCAAGTGAAGGGAAAACTATTTACTAAAGAAATGGGGTGTAGACACAATCTCTCAAACTAAACCGAAAACATGGCTTCTGTAACACAAATACGTCATAAACTCAATCCATTTAAACTAAAAGTCAACAAATGTTTTTATGGTTATTTACATAAAGTCATTTTCTCCATAATAAATATACTTTTCACATCAATCCGGTGGTGTGTTTGTGACTCTTTAGGTTTATACCTGCATCTACTAACAGCGTTTTTACCTGAAACAAGAATTATTCCAAACTTATACTTGTTTTTTATTTTCCTCTTTTTCAAACTGTTTTAAGCTATTAAAAAATCTTAATAAAAAAAAGTTAAAAATTCTATTTAAATTCTATTTGAGTTAATTTTTTATGTATTTATTTATTTATTTGTTTGTTTGTTAGTTAGTGTTAGTTTTATTTTTAAGTGAATTTATTTATGTCTGTTTTGTGATAATCAGACTCGTACAGTTCCTCTAAAGTAAACCCTCTCTGATGTCTACACACCCTGTGCTCATGTTCCTGCAGCTCAAACCTGCTCAACTCAACATCTACCCGGAAACTTGTGACGACCATGTTTTTATTTCCTATTGGACAAGCAGCTGATACGAAAATGCCACATATCAGACCAGAGGAGATCTAAAGATCAGAGGAGATCTACAGATCAGAGGAGATCTAAAGATCCGATTATCTGGACTAACACCTCAAGATAAGAAGAAGAAGAAGAAGGTGTGGATGATGATGATGATGATGATGATGATGTTTACTTGTCCAAAGTTTAAACCTGCAGTGACGGTTTGAATGCAGAGCGCGCATGACAGTTGAAAGTCAGTCTCAGGGTGGAGAAGTTCCTCTTGCCGCCATAATCCACGCGGTCTGTACCGAACATCTCCTCATCTCCGATTATAAAACTCTTCTGTTACTCGATTCTCTCGGAATTTATCCGATTGAATTGAGCAGAGAAGAAGCTGGAGAAGCTGATGATGGATCTGAAGATGATGATGAAGGTGCAGGTTGGAGTGTGTGTGTTTATGACACTGGTCCTCGCGCCTGGTCTGGGAGGTGAGTTCTTCCTTTATCAAACCGAAAGTAGTTTATAATCGCATGATTTCTGACCGGAAGTTCACACGAATGGTATGATATGGTAGTAAAACTAGGCCTGGACTTAACCCGCAGGTATATGGTTGGATTTTTGGATCTGTGTTTGATTTAATGTTGATGTTTCTGTGACTTCCGGTCTGAAATCTAACGGTCCATTAACCGTCTACCTCCCCTTTCACCATCATGTGTTTATTTCATTTCTAATTACATCTCATTCTATTCTGCCTTTTCCTAAATATATTTATTATTATTATTGTTTAAATAGATCATTATTTTATTATTAATAATTAGCTTGTTGATTATAATTTCCTACAAGTTCCTTTGTCCTCATGATTCTCATTTGCTCTGACATGCATTGTGATCTGTAAGGTCTTATATAGACCGGTGTGTGGCTTTCCTAATCAAGTCCAATCAGTATAATCAAACACAGCTGGACTCAAATGAAGGTGTAGAACCATCTCAAGGATGATAAGAAGAAATGTATAGCACCTGAGTTAAATATACGAGTGTCACAGTAAAGGGTCTGAATACTTAGGACCATGTGATATTTCAGTTTTTCTTTTTTAATAAATCTGCAACAATGTCAACAATTCTGTGTTTTTCTGTCAATATGGGGAGCTATGTGTACATTAATGAGGAAAAGAAATGAACTTAAATGATTTTAGCAAATGGCTGCAATATAACAAAGACTGAAAAATTTAAGGGGGTCTGAATACTTTCCGTACCCACTGTATATAAAGGGAGGAATAATTCTAATTTTAAGAATAAGACATTTTGAAATAAAAACATTTGAGTAAACATCCTCTACACTATGGAAATTTATGGTTAACACACACAGTTTTTCTTTCACTTTAAATAATCGTGTTTACACGTCAGAAGTGACTTTTAACTTTGAATACATTCATATGCGTTCATATACACCATCTTTTCCTCCTACACCATGTGGCCTTCTATAAATATATCTATCTATCTATCTATCTATCTATATATATATATATCTTTTTTTTTTTTTTTTTTTTATTGTGTGTGTGTGTGTGTGTGTGTGTGGGAAAGTATGAGTGTGGTGTGTTGTCATGTGGGTCCATCAGGCACAACAACACACCACACTCATACTTTCCCACACACACACACAATAAAAAAATAATAAAAAATGTTCTACAGGAAATACAACTACACCTGCAGTGTCATGTGGCCTTAACCAAAGTAACAGGTCAAATCCTGAAAATAAACACACACACACACACACACACACACACACACACTGTGTGAATAAGACCTGGTGGGGGGGCGGGGGGCATTATTTGATTAAAAATGGGCCTGATTAATCCGCCGGCTGATCAATTGGTCTGCTTGTGTTGTGGTAAAGTTGCATGTACAATGTGAACATTTAAACAAAACAAACTATGCGAGTGTGAACTTTGGTACTGGATTTCATTTTAAACAAAAGTGAAAGTTAGTAAAATAATCTTCTGGGTTTTCTCCACACAGTTAAGCACTCTCTGTTTTACACCTACACGGCTCTTTCTCAGCCCCTCAATCTTACTGGAATCTATGAGTTCACCGCACTGGGAATGCTGGATGACCGAGAACTCGACTACTACAGCAGCAAGACTCGGGTTAAGGTTCCTAAACAGAACTGGATGGAAGCGAAGATGCCACAGGATTACTGGGAAAAAGGAACTCAGTCCCGCAAGAGCAAAGAGCAGTGGTTTAAGGTCAATGTGGACATCCTGATGGACCGCATGAGACACAACAAGACTGGTAAGTGAATAATTCTAGTGATCTGCAAAAATATTTGTTTGGTGAAACAGAATCATTGTCTACACTGCACTGTTTATGTTTCAGACCTTCATGTTCTGCAGTGGAGACATGGGTGCATTATTGATAAAGATGCAGATGGGAATTTAAAATTTCTGAACGGAATTGATGAGTACAGCTACGATGGTACTGAGTTCCTCTCCTTCGATCAGAAAAACTCCAGATGGATCGCTTCAGTCCAGGCTGCTATAGTGACCAAAATGAAATGGGATGACGTTCCCATCCTCAACCAGTACACCAATGGCTACCTGGAGAAAGAATGTGTGGACTGGCTCAGCAAGTTTATGGAATATGGAGAAGAAGAGATTAAAAGATTTTGTAAGTATTAAAAGGATTTTTGCTGGAATCACTTCAGTTCATGGTTTACATAAAAAAAAAATAAAAAAAAAGATTCTAAATTATTTCTTTGTTTTTTCAGCTAAACCAAAAGTGTACATGTTTGTGAAGAAATCAGTAAAAGACTCCAGCAAGGTGACCCTTACCTGCATGGCCACCGGTTTTTACCCTCCAGATGTACAGATGCAAGTGATTAAGTACAGAACTTCTCTACCTGAACATCTGCTAACATCTTCAGGGGTCAGACCCAATGGTGACAACACCTACCAGCTGAGGAAGAGTGTGGACATCAATCCTGAAGATCGAACCCAGTACAAATGTCAAGTCACTCACAACATGCTTCAGACAGTCATAAGAATCGATGGGAGTAAGTGGAAAATCATTACTGAACCGTGTTCATAGAAAATGTTATTTTAGAATGTAATAGGTTTATTCAGTTATGTTCTTTATTCTTCTTATTTTTACAAGATGTTTTAGAAACCTGCCCAGCCTGTGAGACACGTTCAAGTGGAATTGTCGGCGCAATGGTTGGAGTTTTGCTTGTGCTGGTTGTAGCTGCAGTCGTCCTCTTTTTCTTGTGGAAAAAAGGATATTTGGGTGAGTAGACCAAAACAATCACAGATAATTATTGAATTAATTGATAATGTAGGGCTGGGTGAGGATGTCGGTGCACAAGATGCCATGAGCAATAAAAAGTTGTGACACCTCACACTTAATTGTGGCTTATCGCCTTATAACACATATAAGCATTGGCAAGTTAATGAAATGGTTAAGATTTGGGATTTTTGTGTGGAAGGTCATGAGTTCCAATTACAGCACCATCAAGCTGCAACTGCTGGGTCCTTAGGCAAGGCCTCTAACCTTCATTTTCTAAGTTGTAATAATGAAGTAATTGAAAGTCACTCTGGATAGAGTTTTGGCATCTGCCAAAATGCGCTAAATGTGAAGCTGTTATTGATATTTGCAGTGCAGAACTGACCAAATCCATGTGAATTGGGCAAACCGAGAAAAACAAAACAACATTGACATTTATGGCATTTAGCAGACACCCTTATCCAAAGCAGCTTACAACTGAGCAATTGAGTATTAAGGACTTGCTAACGGGCCCAGTGGTGGCAGCTGGGCAGCTTATGACCGTTCAAGTCCAACGCCTTAAGCACTGAGCTGTTGAAGGTGGTAAGACAGGGGTGGAAACAGGACATGATTTTAAGCAAAAACACTGATGACTACATAAACACAAAAACCTGGAAGTGCACTATAGTACTGCATGCCAAAGCTCATGGGGAGATATTCCAAACACTGTAAAATTCAGGCTGTTTAAATAGAGATTTATAACACTGTATAACACATGGAATGTCACTGAGGACAAAGCTAAGTTTGCCTAAAACTTACTACGATCATTTTTAAGCCTGCATCCAATTTTTGCAAGAAAGGTGTTAAAATGGTGCCAAAACCCAGGATAGAAGAGAGGTGTAACATCACTGAGTCTTCGCTGTCGAGGGAGCTGCACCAGCTCACCATGAAGTGAAGCAACCATTGCGGCTTCCACCTGCATTCTGTTTGACGATATAGGGCCAGCATCAGGATGAGCACTCCACCAGCAGCTCCATTGAAGTCCAGTTGGCGGTGTACCCAGAGACAGGCAACTCCTCCCCCTCTTTCTCTCAATCTCCCACTCCTTCTTTGTTGACTCTTCCCTCACTTGGGGGAGGGAGACCACAAGGTAGAGCCGTGCATGTGGAAAAGTGTATGGGACTCTTCTAAACAGAAGGCGTGCAGAACCACGAGTGTGTGTGGGTCCCCAGTTAACGCCAATAGAGAAAAAAGGCAACGTGCTAAAATGGTGCTGAAACCTGGGATAAAAGAGAGGTATAACACCAAGGAGTCTGTGACATGGAGGGAGCTGTACCAGCTCATCGTGGAGTGCAGCAACCACTGTGGCCTCAACTTGCTTCCTGTTCGGTGAAATGGGGCCAGTGTCAGAATAGGCATTCCACCTGCTGCCACACCTCTCCAGGGAAGTCCAGTTGGCGGTGTACATGCAGACAGCCAGACAGCTCAGTGCTACAGAGACTGCAAAGAATGATGAAGTACAGTTTCAACATCCTACATGTACCTGGCAAGATTTTTCAGTGTAAATTCAGGAGTCAGTGAGCTGGAAGCCTGCGGTAGTCATCAAGCCTGCTGACACCTTCGGGTCTGACCATGTGTGCACTACGGACGTTTTCCAAAGAAATTGTCATTACTTTTGCACGATAAAGCACAGCCTATCACTGCACACAATGCCACTGGATTGCTCAATGCAGAAAGAGACAGTTATGTTACCAGATCAGGATGTGAATTGAAGCCCAGAGTTGTTCTTGAGTCAATGTGCTCTGTTTCAGTGTCCAGTGACACCACTTAAAAGAGACTAGAACCTCTAGAGACCAGGTAGAGCTGACAGTGTGTATGTGGAAAAATGTATGGGGAACCGGCTAACGTCTGGAGAGAGAAGACATTCGGGACTTTGAGTGTGTATGCCCTATCAGGATTAAAGGGAAAGAAAGCAACGCGATGAGAGTAAATGCAAAATAAAGGAAGCTATGCTTGGTGAACCATCACCTGTCTCTTCTTTCTTCCACCCCGAGCCAGAAAGGTGCCAAAAATGGTGCCAAAATCCCGGGATGGAAAAGCTGTATAATGCCAGGAAGTCTTCTCTGTGGATGTGAGCTGGACCAGCTCATCATGGAGTGCATCAGTGATTGCTTCTCAGTATCCAGGAACACGACCCCCATCCTTTACCTCTCACAATTGCAGGGGGAAGTCAGCTCAGGCTGGACATTTCCCTAGCCTGAGACGTGTGGTGGGGTATGTGGCAGCAAGTGCATCTACCCCTACATGGAAAAGCGCCTTTGCGTGGATGACCACTGGTTTGCAAGTGGACTGAAAAGCTGGGAGAAACAAACGGTAAGAAACACACCAGTAGCTGATAATTAGTCTGCGCAGTTTCAGTGTCCGGTGACACAAATAAAAAGCTCCAGAAGGACACCAGTGAAGTGAATGAAAAATAAAGGCTTGTTTACTTTGCATACTGACTCTTGCACTGTGTATTTGATAACTAAAAGAATTGCTGAGTTGCAGTCTATAACAAGCCATGGTTTCAATGAAAGGGGATGTACAACCCCGATTCCAAAAAAGTTGGGACACTATGTGAAATGTATAAAAAACAGAATACAATGATTTGCACTTTCTCGAACATATTATGCACTATGTCTGTACTTTCTACCGCGCTGGAGCTTCCTGTTGCCAAATCAAATTCCTTGTGTGTGTAAACATTCTTGGTAATAAAGTTGATTCTGATTCAGAAATCTCATAATCCCTTTCTGTGGTTGTCTGTGGTCAGATGAATCAAAGTTGCAATTCCTATTTTGGTAACCATGAGCACCATGTCCTCCAGACTAAAGAGGAGAGGGACAATTTGGCTTGTTATCAGCACTCAGTTAAAAAAAGCCACATCTCTGATGGTATGGTGGTGCATTAGTGCCTGTGAAAGTGGCAACTGGTACATTTGGAACGGCTTCATCAATGCTGGAAACTTTATACGGGTTTTAGAGCAAATAATGTTTCCATCCAGACAATGTCATTTTCAGGGAAGGCCTTGTATATTTGAGCAAGACAATTCTCCACCCAGAAGTGTTGCGCAGATAGAATCCTGTATCAGACACATATGG
Organism: Silurus glanis; assembly: GCA_014706435.1. Classification (NCBI taxonomy): domain Eukaryota; kingdom Metazoa; phylum Chordata; class Actinopteri; order Siluriformes; family Siluridae; genus Silurus; species Silurus glanis. The sequence continues at coordinate 22,033 of JAAIIK010019703.1, read as the reverse complement.
GACAACAATCCTCTCCCAAAACTTCAGCAACTGGTCTTCTCAGTTACCAGATGTATATGGACTGAAGACTTGATGCTACAAAGTGGGGAAACATGGTCTCAGTCATCTTTCATCAAAAACAGTACACCCCTATAATCAAACTTACTGTTTCTGTAGGACCTACAACTGATCCACCCCCTGTGGGAAAAAAAAATGTCCAAATGAAATCTTAGGTCCAGAGACAAGCATTGTATATTTTGTGGAGCTGTGACCAGCAGGGCAGGGTCAGGTGGCAGGGCTGTGACAGGAGCACTGATATAAGGGGTAGGATAATGGCATTGGAGGCAGCTTTTTAGGACTCTGGTGCAAATAAGGTTTGGAGGGCAGAAAGGGAGTCTCAGAAAGCGCAGCCCTTTGTCTCAGGCCTCTCAAAAACATGAACAGGTTGTGGGAGGCCTCACCATCTACCATCTTGCAGGAGTGTGGCTTAGGAGGCTGTCTCATTGGTCTTTGAGCTCTTTGTCACAGACTGCCAGGTCAGCCTCTAGAGGGAGCTCAGACTGAAACTTTGCTGGAGATGTTATTTTCTCATTGTATCCAGATCTCTTCTACTCATTAAAGAAAAAATATCATTCCAGTCTGATAGACAAGCCCTCTATGGCTCTTTTTATCTTGGGCTTAAACTCATCCTTCCCTTCATTAGCAGGTTCACAAACTCTGCTACAGTGGCAATACCTCTGGTTTCTGTGATGACCAGTAGTTCCGCCCACTGGCAGAGACGATAGGAAGTTTGTGGAGCTTAACATCAGAATTGGGCTTCACAACTGGGTAGCTGTGGAACTGGAACTGGCCAAAAGAAGAAGTTTTCTAACTAAACTGACCACATCTACTTACATGTTTAATGGTTTGTGGAATTACCTGTGTGTTCAAAGCTTCATTTCAGCTAATTAGAATCAAGTATTAAAGTATACAGTCCACGGTATAGCTACAATTTATACCTTTATACAATGTAGAGGTAAATTTTTATGGTAACTAGACACAATATTTCCTTTTTTTATACTTCTGCTGCTATTAAACTGGACAATCTCACGTGGAATTAATCACTCTTATCATATCTCTTATCTTTGCCCTAACTCTTGCTTTTTAATCTCTTCAGCTTGCAGTAATGGTGAGAGGAGTAACCCGGAAGTTGCTAATGGGCACATTTCATATATCCCAGCTCCTATAAGTAAGTGTTGAAGTATATTGAGTTTGAAGTTTATAATGATTATATTTGTATAAAGGTAGAAGCAGGTATGTAGGAAGTAGACACGAGAACTGACACTTCTAATGACTGATATCAAGATGTCGCATATTCTGATAGGATTTAGACAATAGGCGTCTCTCCATAGGTATTTTTTAGTGCGATTTTATGTTCTAGTGTTTTTGCTACTTTTACTTGTGAATCAAGTTCAGATTGAGTGTTTTTTCACCAGATTCACCAGACATGAATTGCTGAACATTAGGCTGGACATACCTGACCACTTTTTTACTGAAATTGTATGTTGACCATCTTAGTCAGCGGTGTAGCAGCGCTCTGCAAACTTGCCCTCACAAGCCAGTGATCTCCAGCACAAACATCTTGTGGTGGGGACGGAGCTTAATAGAGCTTCACTCTTATTGGCTAGTAAAATTTGAATGGACAGTTCCTTGAAGACGTTAGTGTTTGTACTTTGTAGTAGTTTAAAATGTTTGTAGTAGGTGTAAAATAAGGTGTATTAGTTTGTATTTAATTTCTCAAACCAGCACCAGAACACTTTCCAATTCGCACCACTGAAGTTTTTACTTCCTGGACAGCTAAATGTCCATCCCAATCTCACTAGCCAGTGTGAGTAAAGCGCTGAGGGTTGTGGAGCAGGCACAGGAATATGTGGATTGTATTTGGGGTTTCCAAACGTTTAAAATGTTTAAAACATAACATGGGAACTATGGTCTATTTCATTGCTCATGTGGTCTCCTGTGTGAATTTTCAGATGATGTTGTCTTAAATGGACACAAGAATGGGGCTGCAAACAGCATCCACTGAGGTAACAACCCCATGCTTTAATGACAAACTTAAAGTTACCGCTTTAACTTTGACTGTAATAAAGTGCTGACACTGAGATTTCTTCCATAAACCTACAATAAACATCTTCATTCGAAGAAAACTTCAACATATCAATGATTCATTATTATTCCATTCATTATTTAATCAGAGAAATTATTTCATTACTAATTCCATAATCATTCATTTTATACATATCAGCTCTTCTGGCTTATATCAGGACATGTGGATCATGTTTCTCTTCTTCTGTTTTACAGCAACATAAAGACCTGAAGACCATGAAGTTCTTCAGCCAGCAGATACAGCATGAGTTTGTGAGGTTTTAAATATCTGTAAATATTGATTTAAAGCACTTTCTTGTTTTCGCTCGTCTCATAGCAGTCAGAACACAAACCATCAGTAGAAGTGTGTCATGGTCCATCATGAGCTGAAAATCCACATTCTGGCTGTAGAACCTTCACTCAACTCATAACAGTAACCGACTCAGCACTTAGCTTGAGCATTGCTCACATTTTAGCTATCGTTCTGTTTTTATGCAACTTTTTTTTTTTTTAGTAGATGAATTGTAAAAAGTGTGAAGTATGAGAGTATGTGGAGGAGAACATTGAGTGGACTGAATGAGGTTTAGAAGTATTTGTAATTGGGTTTATAAGTGTGGTTTTTTTGTTACTTGCAGCTTCACAGTGTGGCAAAGTTTTAGGCAGATTTTTTTTTTTAAATGCTATAAAGTAAAAATGCTTTATTTTTATCAATGAACAGACTGGAAAGTAAATGAACAGAAATCCGAATTCAAATCAGCATTTATTGTGACCCTCCTTTGCCTGAAAAACAGCAGAGATTCTTCTACACCTGCACTCAGTTTTTGAAGGAACTTCAAAACTCCAAACTTGAAGAACTAACCACAGATCTCCTCAAATATCCTGATGTAATCCAGACTCGATGATTTTGAGATCAGGACTCTGTGGAGGCCAAAACTATCACTTCCAGGAGTCCTTGTTCTTCTCTACGCTGAAGAGAGATCTTAATGACGTTGGCTGTATGTTTGGGCTAATTGTCCTGCTGCACAATAAATTTGGGGACAATCAGGCGCCCCCCTGATGGTCTTGCATGATGGAGAAGGATCTGCCTGTATTTCCCAGCATTGAGGACACCATTAATCCTGACCACATCTCCAACTCCATCTGCAGAAATGCAGCTCCAAACCTACAGGAAACCTCCACCATGCTTCACTCATTATTGTACCACTTTCCAGACCTTCAGCAAAGATCCTGCCTCCTGCTACGGATAAATATTTTAGATTTTGACTCCTCAGTTCAGAGAACCTGCTGCCGTTTCTTCTCCCTTGTTTGTAACTTTAACCCGTGTTGGAGGTTTGGATTTTGGCTGCAGTACTTTAATGAAGATCACTTCTGACCACACTTCTCCAGACAGTAGATGGTGTACCTGGGTCTCACTGGGTTTCTTTAGTTCTTTGCTGATTTCACTGCTGGACATCATCTGATGTTGACAGGAAGTAAGCATGATGTATCTGTTCCATTAAGTGTCCTTGGTCGACCACTGCATCTACTCTACTCAACATCACCTGTTTTTTTTGTGCATCAAAAACTCCAGTGTGTTTTGAGATCTTTGCCTGGGCGAGATGATGCAGTATGATGATGCTGATGCAGTAGTCATCTTGAATCTTCTTGCTGTGCTCAGTCTTGCCCTGGTGTAGGACCTGTGACATGAAACTGTCTTCCAAAACCTCACCTTAGTAACAGAGTTCAGCTCCTCACCCAGTGTGAAGCTCCATTTCTGCTTGGCAGAATTGGTTCATCACACACCTGATTCTGATCCTACAGAATCCCAGACTTTGGAGCGACGTACAAAAGTGCTTTTTTTAATATTATACATTTATATTTATTATTTTATTTACAGCATTTGCGCTATAATAATTTTCTAACGGTAACTTTTTTAACTTGTAAAACACGTGTTACAATACAGTGACGTTCTTGACACACCCCAACCTGTTAGGACTCAGGGTCAGAGTGCTGAGATTGCTATGCTACAGCGCCCCCTGGGGAAAATTAAGGGCCTCACAACACTGGCAGCTTTCCAGCAGAGGTTCCCAACCACTGGGTCGTCACCAGATACCATCTGGAGGAACAGTATGTTCCCATGGCCCATGGATGTGAGACCATGTTGTTTTTATTTATTTTTTTATTGTTCTATTTAGCTACCCAAAAATGTACATACGGTACACATCCCATCACCCAGTGGCAACGATATTTACAAAATGGACCTGGTGTGTGGTGTACAGAAGGTTAAAGAGACCTGAATTACAGTGTTCTGGTTCTTTTACATTTCAGCTCACATCATTATACAAGTTACTGCAACCACTGAATAGAGAATCATTTGCATTACATAACCACAGAGTTTTGTGTGTGTGTGTGTGTGTGTGTGTGTGTGTGTGTGTATACTATGACCCTCAGATCATGATCATCAACCTGTTCATGACGATCTGTATTTTCATGAAATATTTTTGTTTCATATTGACATTTTCACAGTACAATAAAATTTAGCTTAACTTTGTGCACATCTTTCTTTGTGTCTTTAATGTTATTTGAATGTTGTTTTTCTTGATTATTACATTTATATTATGAGGTTAAAACATCAATCAGTTCTTTATACAAAAAAAACCGTGACTGAAATTTGCAACGTTTTGACATTTCACCTTTCCAGCCAATATGATGGATGAAATATCTTTGATGCAGTATTTTGTAGCTCATCACGGTACGTTTTTCTCCGAAGGCAAAATGTTGTAGGTCACAAATAAACGTTCAAATGTGTGTTTAATATCAGTTCATTTTTTGCTCGCAGACTTTTTGACATTCTTTCTTCCTCTCAGTCTTAAATGTTGTAATTAATATTCTGGGGTGTTTATATTTATCTATATACTGGGACACTTGGGTTTGGAGGAAGTTTCTTCATTGTACTTCAGGTTTTTACTTCATATCTGGCATATCTGATGTCTTACTGGAATTACTGAGAGGAGGATGGATTCCACTCACAGGTTCTCTCATAAAGTCTCAGGAAGTTCTTCCCTCAACACCACCTTCACCACTTTAGAGATGAGTTGATGAATTTATATTGATGTCTATCTCTGTAAAACTGCTTTGCGACAGTGTTTATTGTTAAACGGTAACGAGGTAAACGTGCTTTTTACTTCTCACGTGTACTTTACAGCACAGCGAAATTCTTTCTTCGCACATACTGGTAATGTTAGAAAGCTGGTGTCAGAGAGCAGAAATACAGCGCCCCCTGGAGCACAAAGGGTTAAGGGCCTTGCTCCAGGGCCCAACAGCGGCAGCTTGGTGATATGGGGGGCTTCAACCCCCAACCTTCTGATCGGGTTACTGACTACAGCCTCAACCAACCAGCCTTAAAAACTGCCCTACGAATACACTGAATAGAGTCTGAACAAACTTTTAAATATATTTACATTTTATTAGTAGCAAAATTAAGGTGTTTTTTTTTTTGTCATAAAAAAAACATTATTATAACAATAATAATAATAATTATTCTATTAATAATAAATTATTCTAATTATATCTATTCCTCAAACAATTTTCTCACATTTATTTTATTAATTTTATAGTTTTATTGGTATAATTTTATATCTATTAAAGTTCTATTAAAAGAACTTCTTAATTAAATTATTCAATGAATTGAATTTTAATATGTCGTCCTAATAATATTAACAATAATTAATATTATTGTTATTATACAAAAATCTTTTAGTAAAAAAAGTTAACATTTTCTCAAATAAAAAATCGTTTATCACTAAATAAAACGATGTGATGTTTTAATTACATTTTAACTATTTCATTGCTGACAAAAGACCAATTTCTCAATATAATGCTATTCATTTTATAGTTTTACTGGCACAAGTTTATATTTATTTATGTAAATGCTCTTTTTATGTGTTGTGATGCTAAAAAGTTTTTTATAAAAATTATTCTATTTATTACATTCTAATATATTATTATTATTATTATTATTATTATTATTATTATTATTATAATAATGATGAGAGGATGATCCGCTGTGGCGACTCCAAATGGGAGAAGCCGAAAGAAGAAGATTATTATAATGATGATGATGATAATGTTTTTTTTTACAATTCTCTAAATAATGTTATTAATTTTAAAAGTTTTATTGGCATAATTTTATATTCATAAATGTAAATGCTCTCTTATTACAATGTGTGCTGTAATAATAATAATAAGAAGAAGAAGAAGAAGAAGAAGAATGCTTTTATAAAAAATAATTATTTAATTACATAAACAAAATGTATTATTATTATTATTATTATTATTAATATTATTATTATCATCATCATTATTATTAATTTGACGTCACAGTATTTCTTCACACCTGCCTAAAACTATTGCACAATAATAATAAATCTCCCAGTTTTTTTTTTTTGTTTGTTTGTTTTTTTAGAGGGGGGGGGAGAGAGAATAAGTAAACAAATAAACAAACAAATAAACAGGTCCGTGGTTTCCGACGTTCCCTTTTCTCCAGAACCGGAAGCGGAAGTCGGTTCAGTGCGTGTCACGTGACGCAGCTGTGAAGATTCCGACGCTCGCGCTCGCACTAACGCGGAGTAAACAGACGGAGCCAATGGAGGCCGCGGATCCTCGGTCCTCGAGTGACGGCGCGCGGGCCAGCAGAGGCGGTCTCTCCGGCGGGGAGAGCAGCAGCGACCGTGACGGCGGGCGGGCCGGAGGCAGCGGCGGGGAGGGCGAACGGGAGCAGCGGGAGAGAGCCACCTTCGAGTGTAACATCTGCCTGGACACCGCCAGGGACGCAGTGATCAGTCTGTGTGGACATCTGTTCTGGTACCGCAGTTTTATTTTTATAGATTTTATATATTTTTATTTCTCACAAACTGCCTGATACAAATCCAGTGTCCGTTTATAAACACTCGAGCTGCTGGTGTGTCCACTGACTGAGTCCTAATGAGGAATGTAATCCCATTTCAGTGTTAATAACATTACATATATATTATAATAATATAATACACACACACACACACACACACACACACATATATATATATATATATATATATATATATATATATATATATATATATATATATATATATATATATATTTATATTTACTCAATATAATATCAATTAATTCTTATTATAAGTTCTTTATAAGGTGTAATGTGCTCTATATGTAGTGTGTTATAGTCCTCATTAGTGTAAATGTTGAAGGGTGTGTTATTAGTCCTGGGATCTGAACCCTCACCCACCTGGTGCTGACGTCTGTGATGGATCTCCTGACTGTAGACGAGACGTTCGGTGCAGGATCTCTGCATATTTAACGTCTGAGTCGATGTGGAGAACGTGTTCTCGCTCACTTCCACAGATGTTCCCATGGATCCACATCTGGAATGATTGACAGGCGTCATTAAATCTCTGATATGAACTGACCTTGTGGAAGCTCCGCCCACTTCCTCACGATGTTTTATCCCAGTGCTCTAGACTCGAGTGAATTCTCGAAGTGTTCTCTCTTGTTTTTTTCTCTAGTTTTAGTTTGTTGGATCTACATGTTGGTGCAGTATGAGGAAGTGGTTAAGGCTTTGGGTTGCTGATCAGTTGGTTTCACTTTTCACAATTTCACTGTTTGGTCCATAACTTTCTGTGCTCCAGAGCTGCTTTATCATAGCTGTGGTACCTGAAGAAAGAATTTCACTGTGCTGTAATCACTTTGTTCCATTCAGTTTTATTTGTAGCTCATGTTTAACAGTGGACGTTGTCCCAAAGTAGCTTTACAGCGATAAAGAGGTTATAAAGTATGAATTTATGAGTTTACTGCCTGTAAGTTTGTACCTAATGATTCAGCAGTGGTGATGGAAAAACTCCCTGAGATGGACTGAGGAAGAAACCTTGAGAGGAACCTCATCCTTAACACTGAATGTCCAGTGATTACAGTTCCATCGTTGTTGAGGTGTTCAGTGATGGATGCCTCCATGCAGACCTGTGGTCAGTTACAGTCCAAATCCATTCTCAAAGTTCTTGAGTTGCTCAGTAACTTTGTTAACTTGCCAACTTTAATGAGTAAATTATTAATGTCTGGATTTGTCACGGTGAGTCCTGAAGAGCACGCTCGATTGTGGTTCTGAGAATCCACACCATTTTAGTGTCTTGTCGTGTGACTGATTGGTTGAGCCTGAACGCGTATTTAACGCGTTGATTGTTGATGTTGATGGATATGTGATGGAAGTGAATTCTAGGACATCCTGCCATGGTGTGTTACTACTACTGCTATATTCATACCAGCAAGGAACGTTCCTCATCTTCTGCCCCCTGGAGGACATTCTGAAACGGTTAACGTGAAAAATGCTTAACGTGGCTCAAGGCGTGGTTTTTATAAGACCAAACTCACTAAACATGTTAGTAATAAATCATATTATGCACAGTAGGGGTTCAGCAGGTCACAGCAGGTCACAGCGGTCACAGTAGGTCACAGCTGATCATCAACAACAATGGCTAGCGGAGGAGCAGAAGAACGTGAAAAGTATCCCGCATCATTCAAATCGCACGTATTTGAGCATTTTCTTGCTGCAACTTTTCTTGTAATAAATGGAAAGTGAATTATATTTGTCCCCTCCCCCTTTTTTTTGCTGATCCAAAAAAAAACGATCCGAACCGTGACTCAAAAACCGTAATGTGATCCGAATCGTGATTTGTTGCACCACTAATGTACAGATAACGCTGTTTTATCACATTAAGCCATGTTTTACACAAGCCACCTTTCTCTATGGGAGAAAACGCTTAACGTGTAATTAAACGTGTTCCGTTGGTCTTTTGGACTTCTGTGCACGTGTGTACATACTATGCTTTATTATTAATGTGTTTACTGAGTTCGGTCTAATCGCGTTAAGACACCCCTGGGTTAGAGATTCGATTGGGAGCCCCGAGTAGTGGAGTAAACATGGTTTATGGGGGAGGAATGGGTGGAGTCTGAGCCGTGGATGATCCCCCACAGGTGATTGAGAAGGTGTCAGAGGGGTTAAGAGGAGATTAGGAGAGCAGTAGGAGAGCAGGATTACTCTGGCTGTAGTGCAACACTAATCATATACTCGATTCACTTTCCTACAGGATTTTTGTTTAGCAATGTAACCTGCTTTTATCATTTATATCTGTGAGCTGGAGCTTCACCATGATACGCTAGAAAGTCGTCAAATCCAAACCGTTGTCGTGAGGCTCTTTCCTCAGACCTGTCCTGCAATGATGTTCTTTCACTGTCACGATCTTTGGGAAGAAAAATAGTTCCTACCTGACGTTTGTTGTTTGATGCAAGAAAAACTTGGTCAACAACATAGATCTTATTGTAGAATGCTCTTAACCTAGCTGAAGAACATGTGGTAGAGTTGTGGAAGAACTTTCAGCTTGTGACCTTGAAATAAAACCCTGATGTAAATATTGACTCTTGCAGTGAACGCCGGTTCCCCTCGGAGCAGCCGTACTGCGTTTAGTAAACACTGTTCCATGTTTAATGCCTCGTACTTTCCATTGTGTAACCTGCCCGTGGTGCTCATCATTCATTCAGTTTCTTTTGCGTTCCCTCTCAGGGGTTGTTGTGACAGCAGGATTAAAGGTCAGTCAAGGTTTCTCAATCCCTGGCTACAGATTCCAGCTCCTCCTAGAGAATTTCTAACTTCTCACAGGGTTCATCTGGGTCTGTTTGGGTGGATATGAGTGATGCTGATCCACTAGCCAGGTGACCTTATAAGATTTATTAGTCACAGTTTGGAGGTGCAGTGACTGTACTCAAAGACCCCCAATGGACCCACAAGCTTTTTACACCGATACAGACAGTAAGCTGAGCCAAACCTCTTAAATATGTACCTTGTTTACATTTTGGTGAAGTTTAATGCTCCCAGAAGGACCACCCTTGGATATTAGATCTGTGGGGACAGCAGACTATGAGTAACCCAAATATCATTTCTGATTAAGGGGCAAAACCGATGAATCGGTCAACCACTAGTTACAAGGACCCACCCAATGAGTCAGGAGTCGTTGACCCACAACCTGGTCATGCTCTTCCTGAAATGATATCAAGGTGCCATTTTGCTGACTCTTCAGGATGCAAGATGAAAAGTGGGGGTCAGGTGTAAGGCATGTGATGTACAGTCTTGATCACTTTGGTGGACTGCCATGATAATTAAACCTGAAATGAGAAACAAACTTGGCCATGCTTGAGCAGTACACTTTCATGGAGAAGATCTGTTAGGACACCTGATCTGCCTATGTCTACCTACGTACCTCTCAGTTATGTCTATAAAGTATTCAACAATTGTCCACTTCCAGAAAGATTAGGAGTGTCTTCAAGCTAAGAGAGGTCAGGCTGGAGTTCTGGTGTTCTGACTTGATTTGCCTGAATTTAAATTTGGTGCTCCTGTTTGTAAATTCACACTGCAGTCATTAATCCTGCTGTTCCTCTGTGTCTCCACAGCTGGCCATGTCTCCATCAGGTAAGTCAACTCCTCTTCTGGTGTTACAGATTTGCTAGCATGATAAGTTAAATTCGGAGAGGTGGAGGTGGTAGCGCAGTGGACTCTGGATCGGAAGGTCTCAAGTTAAAATCCCTTGGTTGTTAGTTGTTTTGGATACGGGCATCTGCTAAAAGCCATAAATGCAAAAGTAGACCCGGTAATGGCACAGTGAAAAATTTCACCTACATTAAGCCATGCTAATAAAGGTGAATTAGCATTAACATTATCCTATCAGTGCTGTGGTTTCCTCACATGGCTAGAATGAAATGGACCTGAAGAAAAAAAGAGATGCTAATGAGCATCTCACCAAAGACGAGGTGGTATCAAAAAGTTTGGAGACTCACTCTGTTTACATGAAAGTGCTTTATTTACGTTTCCACACTATCACCTTCAAAATAGTCCCGTTGCACAGTAATCCAGCACCTCCCAGTGTTCTTCTGGAATGTGTCCTGGAGTCTACTTTTCGACGTGTGTCAAGCACCTTCTGCTTGATCTCTGTAGTGCTGTCAAAACGACGACCTTTGAGCTGCATCTTCATCTTCGGGAAGAGGGCGAAGTTTGCAGGAGCCAAATCTCTTGAGTAAGGTGGATGTGGAAGTGGTGGATGTGGATCATTTCGATTGTTCTCCGATGATCATCATGCACGAGTTGCTGAACGTTTTTTTCAGGGGTTAAGCCCTTTAAAGTTCTTCCTGATCTCTTGTTGTGTTCCAGTGATGTTCTTCCGCTCTTGATGTGCGCGTGCTGCTCGAAACACCTCAAACGACTCGTTGCAGCATCACCATATGTGAAACGTACCTCACGTCAAACATCACTGTGGCAGATTTTCCCAGTTTCACACAGAATTTCACGTTTGCTCTTTGTTCTAACCTGCTGTCCGTGATGAAATAGCAGCTGTGTTAACGCACCCGATGTACACAGGACTTAGAAAGGTCGGTGCTCCCTGTGACTGCTGTTTGTGTTACAAATCTAGTCTCAAAACTTTCTGGTGCCAGCTCGTATAAGTCCACTTGTGAAAGATAAGGACGCTGATTAAGAGTAGAAACAGTAGTCGCAGTGGTAGTAAGTTGGGGTTGGGTGCAGTTCTACAGGCACTAGTAAGGTTCTAGCTGCAACCTCTGGTTTCCTCCTGCAGTGGTTGGAGACGAGGCCAAGCAGGCAGCAGTGTCCTGTGTGCAAAGCAGGAATCAGCAGAGACAAAGTCATTCCTCTGTACGGCCGTGGCAGCACCAGCCAGGAGGACCCCAGGTACGTCCATCCCCGTATACATCACAAGCAAACCTGAAGCTAGCGATACACTGTAGCCACGCATTCACGTCATACCACGGCTTTATCAAGTGTGTGTGTGTGTGTGTGTGTGTGTGTGTGTGTGTGTGTGTGTGTGTGTGTGTGTGTGTGTTCCAGATTAAAAACTCCACCTCGACCTCAGGGACAGAGAACAGAGCCTGAGAGCAGAGGGGTAAGTCGTCCTACCCTACAGGGGGTAATGGGGAAGATAAGATAAGATAAACCTTTATTCGTCCCACAGTGGGGAAATTTCTGTTACAGCAGCAAAAAATAAATAAATGCAAATACATGAAAGAATACACACATAACTATAGTATACAGTATAAACACAACACAATGTATAAACACAAATAAGGAAAAAAAGAGACCACTCGTAATTAGTTACGTACGTATTGCAGGTAATATTGCACACAGGTGGTATTAGTACACAGTTAAACAGTAATAACAGTGTGTGTTATGGTGACTGGTTCACTGGGAGCAGCTCTGATTGTAAAGTCTAATAGCAGCAGGGAGAAAAGATCTTCTTTATCGCTGCTGCTTAACAATGAAACTGTTTCATACAGGGGGTGAGAGACGTTCTCCAGTAATGATGATAGTTTAGCTCCCATCCTCCTTCTCCCACCTCCTGTACAGTGTCCAGAGGAATCCCCAGGACTGAGCTGGCCTTCCTGATCAGCTTGTCCAGTCTCTTCCTGTCTGCAGTAGAGATGCTGCTGCACCAGCAGACCACACCACAGAAGATGGCTGAGGCCACCACAGAGTCAAAAAAGGTCTTCAGTAGCTCTCCCTGCACTCCAAAAGACCTTAGTCTCCTCAGCAGAAAGAGTCTGCTCTGCCCTTTTTTATAAATTGCCTCAGTGTTGTCTGTCCAGTCCAGGTATTTGTAAGAGTCCACTCTCACAATGTCCTTTCCCTGAATGTTCACTGATGGTAATGATGAAGTCTGTTTGTGCCTACGGAAATCCACCACCAGTTCTTTGGTTTTCTCCACGTTTTATCTGGAGGCAGCTCTGTTGGCACCAGTCCACAAAGTTCTGGATCAGTCCTCTGTACTCCCTGTCATCATCATCATCCGTGATCAGGCCGACGAGTCATCAGAGAACTTCTGTAGGTGACAGGTTGCTGAGCTGAACATGAAGTCTTCAGTGTAGATGGTGAAGAGAAACGGGGCTAGAACCGTTCCCTGCGGGGCTCCAGTGTTGCAGACAATCATGTCAGACTCACAGTCACGAGTCCTCACATACTGTGGTCGGTCTGTGAGGTAGTCCAGTATCCAGGCAGACAGATGATGGTCCACTCCCATGGACACCATCTTATCCCTCGGGAGCGCAGGTTGGATGGTGTTAAAAGCACTAGAGAAGTAAAAAAAACATGACTCTCACAGTGCTCCCAGTCTTTTCCAGGTGGGAAGTAGCCCGATTTAGGAGGAAGATGACTGCGTCTTCCACTCCAATGCCAGGTTGGTAGGCAAACTGAAGTGGATCCATTGATAGGCTCACCAGAGGTCAGAGATTAGTGAGCACCAGCCCTTCCAATGTCTTCATCAGATGCGAGGTCAGTGCTACTGGTCGGTAGCGTGGCACCTTCCCCAGCTTCAAGCTCAGGTCAAACATGTACAACAATATGCCGCACAGCTGGTCTGCACAGGTGTTAAGGAGCCTGGAGCGGATGCCATCTGAGCCCTCAGCCTTCCTCGCTTTGATCTTCCTGAGCTCCATTCTCACCTGGGCTTCTGTGAGGGGCAGTGTTTATTGGTTGGAGTGGGGACTGGAGGGAATAGGCGGGTGGGGGGAGTTAGGTGTGTTGTGTGCAGGCTATGAGCTGATAGCAGTGCAGAGAGAGGTGGGGCTGGAGCAGGGGGGATGGGGGCAGGGGAGGGTAGTTGATCAAATCTGTTAAAGAATAGATTCAGGTCATTCACCCACTTCTGGTCACCCTCAGCCTGAGACTACTTGGGCTACTTATGACCAGTGATGGTTTTGACCCCCTTCCATACACCGCTGACGTTGTTCTGCTGCAGCTGATCCTCCATCTTCCTCCTTTAGCATGCTTTTCCTTCTCTGATCTTCAGTTCTCTCTGTTTTCAGCTCTTCCTTGTTTCCTGATTTAAACACACTCTTCTTTTTTTAAGGAGAGTCTTTATATCAGGGTTGATCCATGGTTTGTTGTTGGGAAAACACTGTACAGTCCTGGTGTCCTCCACACAGGAGTTGATGTAGTCAGTAATACAGTCTGTTAGATTGTCAATATCGTCCCCATGAGGAAGGCGGGATTTAAGGAATTGATTGTAATAATATTGTGTGTGTGTTTAGTTTCAGGGTTTCGGTGATACCGGCTTCCACATGTCTTTCGGTATCGGTGCTTTTCCTTTCGGCTTCTTCACCACAATATTCAACACCAACGACCCGTTCCACAGACCAGGTGATCCTCAACCAATCACGTCTTAGAACACTTGTACTGGAGACTCCTTCCACAGCCTGTCTGAAATTCTTTTTGTTTTTGTTTTTTTAATTGGAAATCATTTTTAGATCCTCACTACGCCCCGGATCACCAAGGCAACGGGAACGGTAACAACGGCAACAACTGGCAGGACTCGCTCTTCCTCTTCCTCGCCATCTTCTTCTTCTTCTGGATGCTGAGCGTGTGAATGTGTGTGTGAGGGAGGGAGGGGGGGAGAGAGAGAGAGAGAGAGAGAGAGATACTGGACGAAAGAAATCTGAGAAATCTGAGGAAGAGATGATGTCGAAACCAACACACACACACACACACACACACACACGGATTATGCAGAGAGAGCATCAGTATTAAACACGTGTGCACATCATTACATTCATTATCCCACCGTATCATATCTGCTTCATACCAAAGAGAATCCCTCGTCTCACACACACACACACACACACACACACACACACACACACACACACACTAGTGTTCAGTGCATTAGTGTGTGTAAAGAGTATTACCATCCCCTTTGTATCTGGTTTCTATGACAACGAGGGGGTTCCCACGATCATTTTAGTGTTAGATAAATGCGTCAGAAGTAAGCCACGCCCCCCATCCAGAGTCTTCAGCTTGATGAATCTGTGAGGTGCTACTGATTTAGCAAAACTAGCGTCGCAACCACTAAGCGTTCATGCTCGGATAATCAGGGAAGAGCTTGGACCTGGGAAGCCTTCATGCCTTGCCGCTTTCTTCTTCGTGTGTTTGTAGCGTAGCATCACACCGTATTAGTATCCAGATGTGCCTGAATGCCGAATGCTAAATTCCTCTCTAACATTTCCAGGTACGATTACAGCTTGCACCGTTTTTATTGTCCGTGTTTCTCTGGAAACCATGTAGAAGGTTTTCTCAGACTAGAAGAGGTCAGAGGAAGTGTAACTCATCGTACGCAAAAGAAATTTTGCACCAAAAAGTCAGGCGCACAGTGATACGGAAAGCTAACAATTAGCAGTTTTGCGACCAGGCCGGTAGGATCGGGCCGAATAAAGGATGTAGCCAGCCGCATTGTGTAACTGTGAATTCTGGGGGAGTGGCTTACCGTGAACCAGTGGCGTCCCGTTTGGGTAGATCAATAGCACTTTAAAGCGTTACTTACTTGTACATGGAGCCACAAGTGTAAACCAGAAGAGTCATGAAGCGTACCACGTCGAACTTTCAGCTGTAAAGTGAAGGTGTGTATGGTCACTGGCCTTTAACATCGCTGCCATCACGTCCTGATACTGATGATAAAAAACAGCTTTCAGTTGGAAATGAGTCCTGGACGTGAGTCTGAACGAGGGACGTGAGTGATGGTTAGGTCATGAGTCTGAATGAGGGACGTGAGTCCTGGACGTGAGTTTGAACGAGGGACGTGAGTGATGGTCAGGTTGTGAGTCTGAACGAGGGACGTGAGTGATG
>JAAIIK010019696.1:8705-19169 GCA_014706435.1 Silurus glanis | reverse complement strand
ACACACACACACACACACACACACACACACACACACACTGGAGCTCAAGCTGCCTGAACATGCTTTAATCACGAAACACCGCGTGACTTTTGTACAGTTTTGTGCTTAAATGTGGCTTTTAATCTTTTTTATTTTCACTTTGTGTTTCCGCTCACAGCTATGCAAGTCCTTTTTAATCTTTTTTTATTCATGGGGAAAAAGAAATGATGTGCCTGACTTAGATCAATCATTGGGGTGCTTTAGGTGTGTGTGTGATTATGAATCTCCAGGTAAGAGGCGATGCTGATGATGAAGATGAGTGTGTAAAACACTGAATGTGCTGTAAGATAAAGTTACGGGTTTCTCACAGTCACACACTTTCCTTCGCTCATATTTATTTTCAGTGCGATTATTCAGATATCTGAACCTGGAGCTGAAGATCTGAATAATTCATGTTAAATAGAAACAGCAGGGTTTTGAAATGTTGTCTCCTTCCTGCGCTGAGCCACGCCCGCTTTCCTGTCAAACTTTCCTGAAAAAAGATAGTGTATGAGATCTATGGAGCCATGAGCAGCGCTTACACATGGCACTGATCCTGCATTAAAGTTCCTCTCGTTTATATGAGTTGTGAGTAAACCGTGCTCTGAGTTCTATTACACTGGATTTAAAAAATATAGAAAAAAACACCACCTGTATTCTGTTAACTGGATTTTTTTATTATATAATTATAAATGTACTTATTTTATTTTAATTAGTGCCATTTTACTTTTACTGTATTTTTCCACTGTTTAGATATTATGAATTTAAACTTGATTTATAATTTTTTTGTTCATTATTTTCTTTGTTAAATAATTTTGTTTGTAGGTTTTTGTTTGGTACAACTGTGAGACGTTTGAGAGAATCACTTTACACACTTTCCCTCTGTCCCTCGGGAAGTTTCTGTTTCTTGGTGAATGCATGACTGATCTTCACTCTGGTCTAAAGGCTGTTAATAACAGATGTGTATAATACAACCTTGTGTAGTGTGTGTAGTGTTTTTATTCCCCCTGTGTAGTGAGAGCCTGAGCCAGAGAAGAGCCTTGAAGTATTCTTACCTCTCGTTCTGAGAGAAGGTGGTACCAGTGGAGCAGTGCTGAAGGATCTCAGACAGCGTGGTTCAGTGCGTATAGCGTTCAGGAGAAGACCTGCCAGCAGAGAGCTGCAGTAGTCCAGTCTCGAAATCACAAGAGACTGAACAAGCACCTGGGCAGCCTGTGTGACAGAAATGGTCGAAATCCTTCGGATGTTGTAGAGAAGAAATCGACAGGAGCGAGCCACATTAGCTACATGTGGGAAGAAGGACAGTTGATTGTCCATAGTTACCCCAAGGTTACGAGCAGTGGCTGAAGGGGAGAGCAGAGAGTCATGAAGTGTTATTTGGAGATCTTGACCTGGAGATGAATCACCTTTGGATGACCAGCAGTTCTGTTTTGCTGGGGTTGAGTTTTAGTTGATGAGCACTCATCC
This sequence comes from Silurus glanis, assembly GCA_014706435.1. Lineage (NCBI taxonomy): Eukaryota > Metazoa > Chordata > Actinopteri > Siluriformes > Siluridae > Silurus > Silurus glanis. The sequence goes on along the minus strand of JAAIIK010019696.1, from coordinate 17,684 downwards.
ATGAGGATATGTCTGTCAAGCATGCCAAGATTCGAGCGGAAGCTGTGGTATCTGATGGAGGGAAGGAGAAGATGAGTTGAGTGTCATCAGCATAGCAGCAGTAAGAAAACCCAAGTGAGGATATGACTTCACCAAGAGAATGGGTATAGAGGGAGAAAAGGAGGGGACCAAGTAATGAGCTTTGTGGGACACCAGTAGAGAGTCTGCTTGGGGCAGATGTGGATCCCCTCCATGTTACCTGGTATGAGCAACCTTCCAGGTAGGAAGCAAACCATTACCATGCTGCTCCACAGATACTAACGCTGCTGAGTGTAGATAAGAGAGTCTTGTGGATGACCGTGTCGAATGCTTCTGAAAGGTGGGGAGGATGAGGACAGATGGCAGCTTGGCAGATCGAGCAGCATGTAGTTTCTCAGTGACAGCCAAAAGGAAGCCAGACTGGTTCGGATCATGGAGGTTGTTCTGTGAGAGATAGACAGACAGTTGGTTAAAAACAGTGCGCTACAGAGTTTTAGAAAGAAAGGAGAGAAGTGATACGGGTCTGTAGTTGTTGATATCAGATGGATCCAGAACAGGTTTCTTAAAGATGGGAATATCCCTCGCTCACTTGAAGGTAGTTGACACATGGCCAGATGCTAAGGACGCGTTGATGATTGTGGAGATGAACAGCAGGAGATCTTGTGAGATGGTCTGAAGCGTAGTTGAAGGGATTGGATCCAGAGGGCAGGTGGTGGGATTGCAACATTGGATGACTTGCAGTATCGCATCTTCTGTTATGGTTGAGAAACTCGACAACGAAGGAGTAGGGGATTCCTGGCTGTGTAGTGTAGTCATAGTTGGGGTGTGAAGGTCTGGCAGATTTCCTCAATTTCTTATAATAGAAAGAGGCAAATTCTTCAGCAGTCATTTCCTGTTATAATAACCTCCACTCTTCTGGGATGATGTTCCACTAGATTTTGGATTGTGCTTGTGTAGACCTTTCACATTTGCAGCATTTAGCAGACACTTTTGTCCAGAGCGACGTACAAAAGTGCTTTTTTTATTATTATTGTTTTATTTGCGCTTATTCAGCCATAATTCAATTCAGTTTCATTTGTGAAGATTTTTAGCAATGGGCAGCTGTACAGAGATACAAAGCTTATAAAGATGAAATGTAGAAGTTTAAAGCCTATAAGTTTGTGCCTTTATAATTGTAAGTTTCTCCCTAATGGTGGTGACTGAGGTGAAGGAAAAACTCCCAGAGACTTCATGTGGAAGAAACCTTTAGAGGAACCAGACGCAGAAGGGAACCTCATCCTCAACACTGAATGTCCATCTTTACAGTTCCATCAGTGTTGAGGTTATAAAGTGATGGACACTTACATGAAGAACTGTTCATGCAAACTGTGGTGCTGAACACATTGTAGCAGACTGTAGATATTAATTACAGAGTATCTCCAGCTGAACTCCATCCAAGGGTAGGATGTCAAGATGAATCAGGCAGGAACAGGAACACTGGGGTGTTAGTAAAGCCCGTTACTGATGGAGGTGAAAAGGTGAGGAGGTCTGGGGTGCAGTCAGTGTTCACATTCATCCAAAAGGTGTTCAATAGGGTTGGAGCTCTATAGCAGGAGATCTTCAACTTCAACCTATGAAAAGCAGATCTTCATGGAGCTGGCTTTGTGCACAGGGGTATTGTGGAACAGGTTTTGGTCTCCTAGTTCAAGTGAAGAGAAAGACATCCAAAGACATCTGATATAATTGTGTGCCTCCAGCTTAATGCTAACTGTTTGGAAAAGAACCACATGTGGCTGGAAATGTCAGGGGTTTAGCCCTCACTTTATCTCGGCATAAACATTTCAGCTCTCTCACCAGTCCTCTGTACACTCAGCTCACAAACAGCAGCTTCCAAATCTTCATCTTTCACTAGTAAAGCCATCATGCTTCTCACCTCGCAACGCATTCTGAGACTTTTACTCTTAACGTCTGCATTATTTGATGTCGATGTAACTTCTCTGCTGGATTTGTAGTTAAGACACTGGAACATAAATATCTGAGTATTTGTGTAATGTATTTCCTGTTAGCTCCGCCCCCTGTGACATGAGCAAACCGAAATAATAAATTAGCAACAGAACCTCATCACAGGAATTTCAGATTAAGGACAGAGTTTAGCTTTAATTTCATTTAATTCAGTTCATGTTTATTTGTATTGCGCTTTTAACAGTGAACATTGTCTCAGAGCAGCTTTACACAGATAATGTGGTGATGTGAATGAAGATGTTCTTTATAAGTGTAAGTTTGTCCCTGATGAACAAGTCGGTGGAGACTGTGGTGAAGGAAAAACTCCCTGAGATGCAGAAGGAAGAAACCTTGAGAGGAACCAGACTCAAGAGGGAACCTCATCCTCATCTGGGTTCCACCGAATGTCCATTTATTACAGATAAACGATGTTGAGGTGCAGTGATGGAGATCAGAGCAAACTGTAGTCCTGAGTCAGTGTAGCAGACTGTTGATATTAACTACAGTCCAAATCCATCCTCAAAGCTCCTGATCTTACTCCAGAATTTCATGGAACCACCCATGGCATTGATGAGCGACCGTCCCAAGCGCCACAGAGTGGCCTCCAGTCGAAGAGAACATCATCCAGAGGAAGGCCTGGATGAAGCAGGCAGATCCGAGGAGAGGAGCAGGAACACTGGAGTGGTCACTGGAACCTTAAGAGCAGAGAGAGAGAAGAGAGGTGACAGGAAGAAAGAGAGAGAGAGAAGAGGGGTTACAGGAAGAGAAGGATATGGATTATTAAGTCTCCTTATTGTTGTATGAAAGTTAATGTCACTGTGCAGTTTGGACTCTGGTAAGACTCACTATAGCAGCAGAACTAAAAGGGAGAACCAGAAGGAAACACAGACATGAGGATCTCTGGGATAAGAGATGACCCACCACACCACCATCAACAAACCTGAGTGAACGTGTGAGAGTGAGGAAACGACAGCATCCAAATATCCCAGTTCACCAAACACTCCATATCCATGATCCCTCCAGATCTGCTCCTTTACCTCACAAACACCTACTGACTAAAGACTCCACTAAATAAATATGTGTTCAGCCTCGACTTGAACACTGAGACTGTGTCTGAGTCCCGAACACTGATTGGAAGGTTGTTCCATAACTGTGGGGTTTATAAGAGAAACATCTGCCCCCTGCTGGAGTCTTCATTATTTGAGGTACCAACAAATAGCCTGCACCTTCTGATCTAAGTAGGCGTGGAGGATCATACTGGTACAGAAGTTCACTCAGATACTGCGGCGTGAGAGCGTTAAGTGCTTTATACTTCAGTAGTAGTATTTTATAATCAGTGTGAGATGGAATTGGGAGCAGTGTAGATGATTAAAACAGGGCTGATGTGATCATATTTTCTAGATCTAGTGAGGACTCTTGCTGCTGCATTCTGAACCAACTGAAGCTTATTTCTGCACTTACTCCAACACCCAGACAGTAAAGCGTTACAGTAGTCTAATCTAGAAGTAACACAAGCATCTACTAGTTTTTCTGCATCCTGTAACGACATCATATTTCTAATTTTAGCAATATTTCTACGGTGAAAGAAGGAGATCCTGGTGATATTATTCACATGATCCTCAAAGGAAAGACTCGGGTCAATAATCACACCAAGGTCTTTGACTGCTTTAATATGTATCTGTGAGATCTAAATGAATGTCTACGGTGTTTACAAACGAGTTCCTCAGTTACACACACTGCTCATTTAGAACTTTTTAGATCATCAAACACACACACTTGAAAATTCAACACTGAGGGAAGTGAAGGTCAAGGTGAAGGTCAGTCCAGAACGGTAGGTGGTTATTTAGCACTGGACAGGGTTGAGCAAAGATGCATCAAAAAATTGTTTTAAATAAAACACAAAATAACTTCACTTTAAGTGTACAAAATAAACTACTAAATACAGCAGCCATGAACATTTATTGAAATAAACTACTGCATTATTGTATTTTAAAAATACTAAAAAATACTTTTACAAGGGAGCAAGAAATTTCTTCCCAAATCTTCCATCACTCAGTCTGTGTGATCTGTTCTTCTCCATCATGCCGACTCAGCTGCTTTTCTCTGGCGGAGTCACACTATAAATCTGACCCATGCAACCAGTTAACAGATTAAATATTCACATAAACATCCCAGTGATCTCCCACATGGAGGGTAGATTTAAAGTAACCGTTTAATGTGAAACAGTTTGTAAATGAATTATAAAGTATTGGGACACCTCACTTCTCCAGCTGTAAGTGGTTTTTCTTCAGACTGTTACCACAAAGTTGTGTAGGACGTCTATTGATGCGATAGAATGACATTTGTCCTTTACCTGAACTAGACTGTGCACAAAGCCAGCACCAGGAAAATCTGCTTTACATGAATTGGAGTGGAAGATCTTCAGCTATAGAGCTAAAACCCAATTGAACACCTTTTTGATGAATGTGAACACTGACTGCACCCCAGGAACCTCCTCACCTTCTCACCTACATCACTACTTGACTATACTAACACCTTTGTGACTGAAAGAACCTCCACAATTCTCCACAAAATCTAGTGGAACATCTTCCCAGAAGAGTGCAGATAATTATAACGGCACATGGAAACTAAATGTGGAATGGGATGTTCAAAAAGAAACACATACCAATCTTGTGCTCAGGTGTCCACAAACTTTTGCCATATAGTGTAGCGTTGTGTAGTTGAGGAGATTTAACTCCCAGACTGAGTATACCAGCAGCGGGCCGTGCATTTGGTACCTGGGCCTTCAGTGGGGACCACCTTTTAATACCACCACTATCACGTCACAATTATAAAAACCATCAATACAATACAAAAACAGAATATAACAACATGTGACATTACAGAGAGACGTTTCACATCTGGAGGTGAAAACCATTTTACTAAAACAACAAACCCAGTTAAGACTCCAAACCTCTACACTACAACCACACCTACAACATCTGGAACAAAAACATAAACATCTAAATAAAACACAACCTACTCAGATGCAGACTCATAATGTGCAGCGCCCCCCAGAGGCTGTAATCCAGTGGTACCGCTCGTATTCACTGGTCTGGAGGTGGAGAACAAACCCTTTCCCAGGCTGAGACACGCTAGCTAGCTTCAGGGTTGGTGACCTCCTCACCATGTCTAGCTTTTCTTCACAATGGATTTTTAAGTTTGTTTGAGACCAAATTAATTTCTCTTCTTCAGTAGGCATAAAAACGTCTAACTCAGACGTATTAACGTGTGCAGAGCTACACACGTGTTTTACCAGTCGAACTTGGATGTAACAGTTTCCCTCTGCATACACGTACTGGAAGCAGTGCAGCCGCGAGAAACACTACGACATGAAGAGAATAAACTGATGGGAAAGATTTATACAGTTTCATGGAGCAAATATTAGAATTTAGGTTGTAAATGTAGGTCAGAGCTTCTGATAGTGTTTAGACCAGCAGAGAAGGATTTACTGACCCTGGAGTACAGTGTACTGTCTACTTTTTATTCTGTAATTCTGGTCATTTTCTCAGAGAAGGGAGGAAGGGAAGGAGATAAACACTGACATGGCAGATATGCAAAGAAACACACAAAGTTCAGTACAACACAAATTAGTGCAGGACCCTAATCCTGTCCGAATATCACTAATCATTTCTACTGTTCCATAGCCAAGTCTCTGATATATAAAATACTGCAGACAGTGGAAGAGGGGAGTGTGGGAGTAATTCATAAGAAATATGTGAACTTTTCAAAGCCTGAAAACAAGAGGAACAAGTGTTTCTGCCTTTACCTGTTAAACTTCCAGGTCTTTTTGTGTTGCGTTCGAGATGAAGTCAGTGTGGAAATTCGTCTGAGACGTGGTTAATGGTGTTCGCATGAACACAGTAAACATACACACCAAATATTCGTTACGTGTCTTAATTCAGTAGCCTGTAGCACGTGATCAGTTCATTAAGGCTACGTGGTTATTAATACACCATGACACACAAACAGCAGCTAACGACAGACTGTGAATGACACCTAGAAGGTCTAGAAAGCAACCATGACAGTGCAGGTTTATATTAATGTAATCTGATATCATTTCTATGGAAACAGCTGGTTTACAGGGACTTAAACTGTAAACATAGTAACATTTGATGTCTTTGTATGGAGGGAGACTCCAGTGTCAGAACTTAAAAGTCAGAAGCTGTAAGTTTTATAAAATCATCAGACATCATTATGGTTTCTCAGTGACATCATGGGATAAAGAGTGTAGAGAGATGCAGGTGAGGGACCGAGTGTTTATAGCTGCTATAATGTAAGAAAGAACAGGAAGTTACTACTAAACAGATAAAACAGTTCTTCAATTATAAAGATTGTAGCAGTGTGTGTGTGTGTGTGTGTGTGTGTGAGACAGTAATAAAACACATCATCAGGGTGGAAACTGTAGCTCCGCCTCCTCACACCACTATAATGTAGAAATATTTACATTAAATGCCTCTTGGTGTTTTTTAGCAGGAGCGGACCTACCGGGGTGGTAACTGCCATCCTAAGAAAAAGCATTGCCACCCCATCTCTGGCATCCCAATGTATAAAATATAAATTGATCAGATTCCTCGGCAGAGTTACAGCAGCGTTGCTTCAATGTGATGACAAAAAAAACCACATACCCATAAATAACCGCAAGAAATCTCTCTTAAAGCACAGTCCGAACAAACGACTCTTATGAACTTCGTTTTAGTGAAACAAACACATTCGACGCAACCACACTCCAATGATCACAAACAAATGTCTCAATCTGGCTCTTTTAATTCATCTAAGCATTTGTAGAAATACACATGCAAGTATATTATAGCTAATGTTGATGATATCTTCAACAGTTTAACTGTTTATATATATATTATATTATATTTATATAAACTGTATTGTCATGTTAGTAAATTAAACTTGGCATAGACTCACTACAGGTTTGTGTAGATAAATATCTCGTCCCATCCCATTTATCTTTCCAATACAGATATCAGGTTCAGATAAAGTCAATTACCAATCAGTATTGTTTGTTTTTATAGACTGATATAAAAATATACACACTGTACACCAAATACAAATAGTTCTAGAATCCACAAGAACCATGCGAGAACGCATCAGTGTTGCCACCCCTCCTCATCCTCATGCAGCCCCATAAACTCTTTTCTAGATCTGCACCTATTTGTCAAAACAAAGGTGTTGGGGAGGAAGTGGGTGGAGTCAGTGTGGTCAGGTGATGAAATCAGAGGATGAGCAAAGCACAAAATGTCATTTTATTTACAAAGTTTGTATTCTTCATTTTACAGAAAGTAAAAATTTTTGCAATTGACAATGAGGTGTGCGACGAGACGGCGCGCTAAAAAACGACGGCTCGCTCGTCACACGGTTGCTATAGCGATCATCTTATTGAGAAACCGAAAAAAAAGAGGCAAAAAAAATAAAAATAAAAAATAAAGAGACATGGGCAGAAAAACATGATGAAGAAAAAAAATTCCAACAAAATATTAAAAGCACAGACCCAAAACTAGATCCCCAAAGTCCTCGCACACACACACACACACACACACACACACACACACACACACAGGAAGGGGAGGGGCTTGGGTGGGACATGGGCAGGGTTTGAAGATGAACATGTGGAATGATGAGTGGACTGACCAATGGCACGCTCTCTTTCAGTTCCACATGCCCCGCGCATGTGGTACAGTCTCATCCCCATTGGGGTAGAAATACAGAGTGGGAAAAAAGAGGGGCGGGGCAACTGAGGTCAGTGAGTGATGGGGTGGGGTTAAGGAGGGGGAGGAAGCTGATTGGCTGGTTGGATTTTATTCATCATCGTCGTCATCATCATCATCTTCATCGTCAGGGTCTCTCTTCCTCTTCTCTCCTTTCGTCACTTCTTCTGTTGGGAAAAAAAAAAACAAGTTAATGTTAAACATCTGGGAACATATTGTACTGTTTTAATTACACACTGCTGCAATGTCACACACCATCATCTACATCCTCCTCGTCGTCTTCATCGTCCACCTCTCCGGCCTTACCGAAGTCTTCCTCCTGAAATCACAGAGTGAGTTACGCATGAAACTCATCAGATCTGTAAAAAGGCTTACGTTTCTGTTACTTAGCAACCGAATCCTACTGTTCCCCGTCTGCACCACGCTGTAACTCACCTCGTCCTCTCCACTGACGTCATCATCATCTTCCTCTCCTTCTACCTCGTCCTCTTCATCTTCATCATCCTCGTCATCAAAGTCCTCCTCCTCACCATCCTCATCCTCTTCCTCCTCAACTTCTGCGGAACACAGATAGGATCAGCGCTAACACAAAACACTAAGACCACGAGCATGGAGCAGGAACCTGAAACTCACCATCATCTTCGTCCTCGTCCACGCCGTCCACCTCACCATCCGAGTCGGAAGCCTCGCGGTCCTCGGCGTCGTATCCGTCCAGGTAGGTGAGCTGAGGCAGCAGTTTGAACACGCTCTCCCGATAACCACTCAGGTTCGTTACTTCACAGTTAAACAGATCCAGACTCTTCAGGTGGTCCAGTTTTTTCTAAACACCACAGGAAGTGTTAGCATTAGCATTTTAGAAAACCATGCTAACCCAATAAACTAGCAGTGTAGCAAACTAACACTGTAGTACAGAGACTAACCTTAAAACTAGAACTAAAGTACAGAGACCAACCTTAAAACTAAAACTAAAGTACAGAGACTAACCTTAAAACTAGAACTAAAGTACAGAGACCAACCTTAACACTAGAACTAAAGTACAGAGACCAACCTTAAAACTAGAACTAAAGTACAGAGACCAACTTTAAAACTAGAACTAAAGTACAGAGACTAACCTTAAAACTAGAACTAAAGTACAGAGACCAACTTTAAAACTAGAACTAAAGTACATAGACCAGCCTTAAAACTAGAACTAAAGTACAGAGACCAACCTTAAAACTAGAAC
>JAAIIK010019691.1:196802-214535 GCA_014706435.1 Silurus glanis | reverse complement strand
TGTGTGTGTGCGTGTGTGTTGGGAGTGTGTGTGTGTGTGTGTGTGTGTTGGGAATGTGTGTGTGTGTGTGTTTGTGTGTGTGTGTGTGTGTGTGTGTGTGTGTTGGGAGTGTGTGTGTGTGTTTGTGTGTGTGTGTGTGTGTGTGTGTGTGTGTGTGTGTGTGTGTGTGTGTGTTGGGAATGTGTGTGTGTTGGGAATGTGTGTGTGTGTGTGCGTGTGTGTGTGTGTGTGTGTGTGTTGCACTACATTGCATGATGCCTGAAGGGAAAATTGCGACCTACTTTATAAACCTGAAGTAAAAAAACCACAATGAGACCGAGTTCTTCATTCAGATCAACTTTTTATTTTTATTTCTCTACTTTAACTTTTAGTCAAATCTCATCAAAATAGTGAAAGAAAGAAAGAAAGGAAGAAAGGAAGGAAGAAAGAAAGGAAGGATGAAAGAAAGAAAGGTTACTAAAGAGTGATATAAAATGTATTCATTATGCCAAGAGACACAGAACTACATTTCCCATCAGCCACTGCACATGTCACATGGGAGTTTAAGCACCTGTTTCCCTTCACAGGTGATTAGTGATTGTTTAGAAAAGCCTCAGTTTTCATTCCAGCTTTGATCTGGTTTGTTGTTCTGCTCTTCATGTGCAGGGGTTTGAGGTCCTTTGTGTTAGTGATTATGTGTCCACCTTAATTCTTATTACATGAGAAAGAAAGAAAGAAAGAAAGAAAGAAAGAAAGAAAGAAAGAAAGAAAGAAGGTCAAAAAAGAGAGAAAGAGAAGGAACAATTTAAAAAAGGAAATGTTAACTTTATATATAAAATATATAATAAATATAAAAACAGGCAGGGGGTGTGTCCTTTTCTCCTTGGGGTGTGGCCTCCTCCTCATGGGGGCGTGTCCTTTTCCCCTGGGGGCGTGTCCTCTCCTGGGTGTGTAGTAGTTGTGTTGGACTGCAGGAGCAGTGTGCTGTAAGTGATGTGCTGGTGTTCACTGGTTCTCCTGTGTATTGTTCTCCTGTATGTAGCTGTGTGATGATGTATGGGGAAACACATCTTCTCGCCTCCTGCTGCCGTGGGCTCGCTGTAAACTGGGTTAGCTCAGCTTCACCTTTTAGCTCCAATGTGTAGCACAAGCCGATAACGATGGTGTCCCAGGCGGACGCTGCTCGAGTCGATGTGCTCCAGCAGCCTGGTCTGAGCCTGCGCTCTTCATCCACCACGGTCCACCCGGTGGCTTTATTCTGCACAGAAATCAGATTCAGACTGACCTACATTTAGAATTGTAATTATTTTGTCGTTCCATGTGCTCGCTGGTTCCTGTTCGGTTCCTTGCTGCAGTGTTCTCAGGGATTGATGTCTATAAAAATGCTTTATAAATGTGAAGAACACTTTCCATGAACATCATCCAGATGTGTTGATTAGTAAATTAACCTCTCCACCGCAACTCCAATGCAGATCTTCTACACAAATCCAGCTTTCCACTTTAATGATTGTTTCCTCGGTTCTGGTGACTGATGCAGCTGTCAGCTGTGCTGCTCATCTGTTGGAGAAGAATAGTTTAGGAACATTATGGTCCACAGAACTGCTGCTTCAAACAATTAAAAAGCAGTGGTCTAATTACAGCATGTGGCAGTAGGGGATTGAAGGAAAGTGCACCAATTATCTGATAATTAGCAACAAATTTAGATGTAAAAACACACACACACACACACACACACACACTTATCATGAGACCCTCCATGTGAGTGTATGACTGAGATCACATGTAGAGAGATATCAGGTGAACGTGAGGGACCATGACCAGCGACAACATTTGGGAAAACGATCATAAATGTGAAAAATAATAATAATAATCACATAAAGTCATGTTTCAATGTTTCAAAAAGAAAAAGATGTTTTCTTTAAATAAAATCAGATTACAATTAATTCAAATCAATAAATCAATAAATTACAATTTAAATACATTGATTTAAATTCATTACATTAATTATTTTATAAATAAATAAATAAATAAATAAATAAATGTATTGTTTAAATAAATAAATAATTTTAACTTAATAAAATAACCCTTTTTTTTAATCCACATGAAAATAAATTGTTAAATTAAAAACCATGTTAAAAAGTTTTTGGAAAAAAATCACAAACCGTGAATAAATTCTGTAAAAATAAACATTTAAACACTGAACTGAAATAAAGTACAATATAATTATTCATGTGGGGGTATAAAAAATACCAAAATAAAAGAGAAAAAATAATGAGCTATGAAAAAACAAATGTAATGTTTGGGGGAAAATTCGTTTTAAAATTAAATGTAAAAAAAAAAAAACATTTCTGAAAATTAATAGTGAAGCTTAATGGTTATAGTGTAAAAAAAATTCGATATATGTATATATAGGAATAAAAACGAAATGAATTAAAGTATTGATAGAGTTTAATTAATTCACATGTAACATGCTGAAAGCACCTCTCCTGTGGGGTTATTATGGGATGTCACTGTTCAGAGCTCCAGGTCTTGGTCTTCACCTGCTGAACTCTGAGATAAAACCCTCGCCGTTCTGTCTCACACGGCTCTCCGTGACGGCGGGATGCAGTGGCAGGTGAAATAGCTTCCCATCTTCACCAAATAAAATCCATGATCCAGGAACAGACCTGAAGGTTCATGGAAGACAAGACAGTAATGTGATCTCCACGATCTCCATTCAGCTGGATATTTCTATTTTCTGATAAAACACAAAGCGTGTTCAGATTAATGGGGAGAAAAAAAAACAATATCCCAGAATATATGTGTATTTTAATTCTTCTACATTTGCGGCACATGACGCAGTGAAACAGGGTTTAATATTTTATTTATTATTTATATATTATTTAATTATAATAATTATTTTTTTATTTTTATATTATTTATATATTTATATTTATTATTTATATATTATTTAATTATAAGAATTATACCTGCTATGACACAGGCTACAAGGCAAATGTAGAAAAACTAGGAACATAATAAATAAATAAATAAATTGAACCTAAAATAAACCTTTTATTTATTTTATTTTTAATTCACATGAAAATAAATTGTAACATTTAAAAAATTATGTAAAAAAAAAAAAAAAAAAAAAAGAAAATATATATATATATATATATATATTTAAATGAATCATGAATAAATTCTGTGAAATTAAACAATATAATACAAGTACAATATAATTAATCACGTAGGGGCATAAAAACTAGCAAAGAAATTGAGCACTAGTGCTAGTTCTGCGACGTTAAGTGTCGAGTGTAGCTAGTTATTGTAACTTTTAGGAGAAATCCAGCTAGGTAGCTAAATTAGCGATTCATAACTAACATGATTAACGTTAGCATATGTAGCCGGTACAATGATCTCATATTCCCCTCAATTAATGATTGTATTGTTTATTGCCGCTACGCCGCTACACTGTGATGCTGTAGGAGACCACGTGTCAAACCTGAAGACTTTTTAATGAAGTGTTTTCATTAAAGAATCACAGTTTTTATCTATTTATAGTTACACTCAATGCTGTAGAATCTTTCTTGCAGCGATAAACGTTCCTGTGTTTTTGTCTTGAAGTTATTCTCAGACCAAGCTGGATTTCTCACAGCGCTTTTGTTGAACTTTTCCTTTTTTATAAACTCAATTCTCTTAGTTTCAAAAGCGACAGAGTGACAGCAGCTTGAACCTGGAAAAGCAGCTGACCCGTGTGTGTGTGTGTGTGTGTGTGTGTGTGTTATTAGGTTTCTTCCCCGGCGTCTCTCACCGAGGATGTCAGTCGTGTTGTCGCTGTCTTCTGAAGGGTCATTCCACTTGTTCTGGGCTTGTTGACGTGGACGTCTGATCCTTTCACCGTCTCTCCAGCTCTCGTTTGTCTCTCTGCGTTCCTTCGTTTGTCAGTAGCCTGTTCTGGGCAGCTTGTCAAGCCGATAGCCTCTGAACCTCCCGGAGATAAAACCACACTGAAACATGCCCTTTCAAGACGTTTTCTTTCTCTTCTGGTAAACCTGTAAAGTTTTTACTGAACCGTGACTGACGTTCAGCTTCTCGCCATCGAGACGTCACTGAGACGTTTTTGAGAATCAAAACAATGACATAAGATTTCCTCGCTGTGCCCCAGTCTTCACAATCAGGGGAGAATAAAAGAACATGCTGGATGAAGGTATTAAAAAGCCTAATTAGAGAAAGAGAATCAGTGACCACTGGCTCCAGAGTGTGTGTGTGTGTGTGTGTGTGTGTGTGTGTGTGTGTGTGTGGTCGATAGTCACACCACCTGTTGATGGAACAAAGCATCTGCTCAATAAAATGCTCTGAGGGTCTTGAGCAGTACGGGCGTATTCCTCATGGTTTGCTCATTTTTAAGAAGTTCCACAGTAGGTTTATTTTCAGAAACTCTTTCTTCACATCATTAATTATAATTTACCGCATTTGCCAACTATTGGCTGAAGGGCCTTGTTCAGGGGCCCAGAAGTGGCATCTTGGTGTGGCTGGGATTTGAACTCATGACCTTTTTGGATGCAAATCCCAATGCCTTAAGCATTTAGCTCTCTCTCTCTCTCTCTCTCGCTCTCTCTCTCTCTCTCTCTCTCTCTCTCTCTCTCTCTCTCTCTCTCTTTCTCTTTCTCTTTCTTTCTCTCAAGGCGGCAATTAGCATGAAGCCAGGCTTAGCAGAATGCAATCTTCCAGTCTCACAGCTATTTCTGTCTTTCTGCTGTGTTTAAAGTTGACTATCGTTCTGCAGGTTTATTTGCCATCTGCAGGTCAAAATCAGCTCAAAACATTTCTTCCCACAGAGGTGGAGCTCATTTCCGAGGCCGGAGTCTAAAATGTTTCTCTCTGCGATGCAAGAAAAAAAGCAGCGAATGTAATTCTAATAAAAACGGAGCCAGTCTCAGTTTCCGGCCTCGTTCTAGATTAGACGCACCTGCGAAAGTGGACGCTTTTATAAAGCTGTTATCTGTTTGAATTAAAGGTATAAGGAAATGAGAAATCGTTCACGCCTGGTGAGACTCTGGACCACCAGAGAAGATCTGCTCCTGGTTCTCACACAGCACCGTGATGGACTCGGAGGGAAAACGCTGTCTGCTCGCAGCCCATGGCTGAAACACCACTCAGCTCCGTGCTCTCTGCCAAAACTACACTCGTTCATGAAAGGTGAATGTTTTTCAGCAAATACACAGCGTTTCTCCTGGATTCCAACGCTAATCACATCTCAATGCATCTTCACAGAGGAAAAAAAGGATAAAAACTAAACACATAAATCACAAGCTTGAGCTATAATTGGGCTTTAGAGATATACCGTCCTCGCGCACACATAATCCCACTTTTGTGAAGAAGATAGTGGAGCGAGAGCAGAAAATGGATATGGAAAACACTCCACGAGCGGAGAGGTTTCTTGGCTGGCGTTGATGGGGCCACTTGAGTTTCACTGAGGAATTCCTCTGAAGTTGAAGCAGACTGGAGTGACGAGGGCCACACTGAAGACCGAACACACCGAGTGTTTGCCTTTTATAGCATTGCTCAGGATCTCCATACCGACGCAGTCACGAATATTCCACGTATTTCTGTGCATGAAGGTTTATGTGGCACCTGATGGGATTAAACGCATTCCGCTTTGATTAAATACTGCAGAAAGGATCTTTTGCCGTCTTTTATAAAGATGTAATTAAACACCATCGTGTGTGTTGTTACACAAATAATCAATCGAAGGTTTTTTCCCGTAACAGTGTGACGCAAAGGTTTATTTTAAAAATCCAATCGTGTATTGGTTCTACAAGCTGGTATCAAAAAGTGTGTAGATCGATGGTCTTCATCGCGATTTCATCACGGAGAGCGAGTTAGAACCAAGTGCAAAGAGCCGCTTCAAAAGCGGAAGAACATCGCTGGAAGATGACGAGAGATCAGGAAGACCTTTAACCAGCTCAACCCCCAAAAATGTCAGGAAAAATCCACATGATCTCACTGTCGTTTTGACATCGTTGCGGAGATCTCAGAAGATGTTCAGCACGCTTTGAAAAGGAGACTTCCAGGACGTGTTCCAGAAGAACGCTGGAGCGCTGTGTTACTGTGCAGGGGGACTGTTTTGAAGGTGACGGTGCGGAAACGTAGATAAATAAAGTATTTTCTTGTAAATAGCTAGCCTCAGAACTTTTAGATATCACCTCGTACATGCACAGGACGCCATTGTGTGGTGACTTTCCTATAACACTAAACGTTCTTAGCGCTAATGATCTGATAACCTGGAACGTAGCTATAAACGGATAAACGGCGCTCTTGCTGTTTTGTAATCGGTGAAAAGTTAGAAGATGTAGAAAAGGGCTGGAACAATGAATTTGCCTTGTGGTGCGTTTTTCTTGTTTTCACAGAAGCGTTTTTACTCCCTGTTTGTTACGTCGTTAATGTTACTCATGGCGTGTTAATGCTGACGTTCATGGTTTGTTAACGTTCCCTAATGACTTTAGTTATGGGGAATCTCGAATGCGACGTTTCGGGCGTTAAAAATTCTATTCGATGTGCTTCTGCACTGGTTAAACAGTCCCGATTATATATTAGCTTGTTACAAAAATGGTTGCTTTGCTTGGTTGCTTCAGAGCGCAGTGTAAAAATCACAGAAAATCCCATTACTCCAGGGTCATTTGCACACTCGCTTATGTAAATCCCCATTCAAAAATCAATAGTACATTACTTCAGCAGGTGAGAGGGAGAGCTGTGGCCCATGCAGGAGGGAATTATTACGAGAGTCTTCAGGACGGAGGCGTCAAAGTGTCAGAGTGCAGTTTTCTCTCTCTCTCTCCCTCTCTCTCTCTCTCTCTCTCTCTCTCTCTCTCTCTCTCTCTCTCCACTCTCCTCCTTCTCTCCTCTCCCTCTCTCTCTCTATCTGTTCTGTCAAATTCACAATCCCAGCCGGGAGATCAGGACTGGATGAAATACCAAGTTGCTGAGAGTGAAGGATACACACACTGAGATGAAAAAGAGAGAGAGAGAGAGAGATGGAGAGAGGAGGCGAAGCAGAGCTGTGCTTTAAAATTCTCTCGTTTATTTTCATGTTGTCCCACCGCAATGTGTCATCGTCAAAATGCTTTATCTGTCAGGTGCACTCTAGTCCACAGGCAGACCCTCGGCCCTGGGGAGACTTCATGCTTGCATTTTGTTCCTTGTTCCTTTCTAGTAGATGGAGAGAAGAGAGATAGAGAGAGTGAGAGAGAGAGAGAGAGAGAGAGAGAGAGAGTTATTAAATGCACCATGGCAATAAAAGCACATTAACTTGCTAGCATGCGCCACCGTGCTCGTTGCTGCACCGCAGCTCAGGAGGTCGAGGGGGAACACAGGTCACTGGAGATGAGGTCAAGCTGGGTCAGATGCTTCATTCTCCTTGCATTTCATTGGAACCTGATCCTGGACTACAGAAATCTGAAACACATCCCTCAAAAAAATCTCATTTAAAAAGGGGTTTAAGAAAAGCGAGGGGAATAATAGGCAACCGCTGACAGGATTTCAGCTCCCAGCATGCCTCAGTGCAGCTTTACTTTAAAAGCAGGTGGGTGCAGCAGTGATAATGATGATGATGTCCAAAAGAATATTCAGTGATACTGATGTTCTTGTTTGACCCCCTTATCCAGAGACTACACCCTGAATATACCCTGGTAGCTGGACATGTTCAGGATCTTTCCCCACTGAGGATCTCACACAAAGCGAGACCCTGCACAGAAGAACCTAAGCTCAGGACTGAATAATGAAATGAATGAAGTGTAAACAGTTATTAGTCCCCAGGTGAGATGAGAAATTCCCCTGCAATGTACCTTCATGGACTAAACCACTGAAAGGAGTTTGCCACTTTCATGTATTTCAGTTAAGACATTCCTAAAGGAAAAGGCTGCACCACAGGACAAACCCTTCCTTCCATATGTCTCTCTAATCCTGAGAGGCCACCAATGGGAGAAAAGCTAGCTGAACCCCTGGGAGACCAGCAGGATTGGGGTTATTATCTCAGCATTTCTCAATGCCCTCATGTCCTCCTGTCTGAGTGAGAACCAAGCTGCTTTGTCCAAAACCCCTTTGCTCGTTAAAGGCACTGAACACAGGATTGATTTCCCCGACGGAGGCCTCGGTTTTATTATTTTTTGCTGCAACATGCTGCGGTGTAATCCTTGAGATGACTTCATCTGAGTCTCTGCAACTTTACTCTATTACAGAGTCGAGTCGAGTAAATCCTCGCAGCCGGGATTTCTGAAATAGTGCTACACATACACGTGATCAACAATTACGACAATCAACTACTGAAACTGGAGACTCCTTTATTTAATACAATTAATCGTCTCCTCATGGAAAATTTCAAAGTCCAATCAGATTTGGGAGTTTAACAGGGACATGGTGTACGATGGTGGAAAACCCTCTAAACTTGAGATCTAATTTGTATCTCCAACACTACATTAGATTCCAAACAGCAGTAGGTGATTAACTGTAGAAAAAAGCCCCTTTGAGTGTATCAGACTGGCAAATAAAGAGTTTATCGTGTTCTCTGAATGACACGGAGCTAATCGCTAACCAGTTCAACCACCAGCTTGTACATTCTCCAAGAAAGGGAGTGAAATAAGAAAGAAATAGACAGAGAAAAGAAAGAATTTATAGGTTAGAGATTGTTGGACCATGCTAAAGATCTATCAGGATTCTACGACAAGAAGCAATCCTGCTCAGTCTATCATGCAGGTGTCACTTTTTTTCTTCCCCCTGCAGGTGTGTGAGCAAGAAGGAAGGCGTACAGGCGAAGGCTCATGGGAGGGTTTTTTCTGTTGCTTGCTTTTATACAACCACATGAGAATCGCTGTGAAACTCCAGCAGGAACAGAAAACTGGGTCAGTCAACAGCCAATACCGCTATGGAACACGGCAAAGAATAAAAAAAAATGCTGCAAGATCACGCTTTAGCCCCGTAGCACTGACTTTATAGACTCCGCAGTGCCGATTCCACTTGAGGTTATTTTGCCACTTAGTGCACAATAATGACCCGCTACCTGCATATAAATCAGATTACCACTCTCCCCTGGGAAAGCATGCATACCTCGCACATATTAAAAGGTCTTACTGCAGAAAACCCCGCTTTACACGTGACAAAAAGGAAAGAGTAATGAACAACGTGGTCCCTTATGGAACTGCAATCTAATGTAGGTGAGAAATTGGAACCAGCAGCCTGAATGAATTATGCAGGTCAAATTTATACTGTTAAGTTGTTGCAAAAGAGTCCCATAAGGGACACCTGAAAATAAATAGGGGAGATCAGACATGGACACAGACATAGACATGGACACAAACATGATAGAGAACAGACATGACCCTCAAAACAAAAAAACCCAAAAAAGAATGAGAAGGCAACCACAGGCTGCACAGTTTAAAATTCCTCGGCTTTGGTAGCTACAAAGATGCGGTCGAGAGTCCGAAACAGCACCAACAACCACTTCGAAGACTAACAAAGCAAACTCTGATACCACCATGACCCGCTGGGCACAAATAACTTCATCTCATTAACACTTGCTGTGATCAAATGACTTTCTAGAGTGCTGAGTATTACTGCCATCCTGGGCTTGTTGTGTTTCTGGGATATGAACGATGGTTTCAGAATCATTAGTTCTGTGTTTTGTTGCCATAGTTACACAAAAACTCATTTGCCCCCCTAAAAAAAGGGGAATAAACAGAAGCAAATGTGGCTTTGAGACTTTTACAAGCCAAAGAGGCATTCACATTTGCCACGCATAAACTGTTCTACCAGATGGTGCGACAAAGTGATGGAGGCAACTGTGGTGTTCTTAAGCAGATGCCAAAAATAGTGTGACCAAAATAAGTATTCACACTTCTGTCCAGTCTGAAGGCATCAATTACGTTTTCTTCATTGGCCTCTCAAGCAGAGAACATGGTATAGGGATCGGGATCGAGGAAGAATTTGAACATGCAAGAAAGTGGCTTCTATAGTTATTGAGAATGAGACGGAGAACAACATGGGGCTACTACCATTTCACCTCATATCTCCACAGCCAGATCCAGAGCCAGAGCTTAAGATTAATGTCTGTGTGGAGTCTCTGTTTGGGTTTCTACAGTTTTCCTCCCACCTCCCAAGAACATGTCAGTAACTGGGTTGGTTATATTAAAATGCCCCAGGTGTAAACAATTGCCCTTGTCTGATGACTTCCCACCTCACCCCCAGTGTTCCTGTGGTTTCTATACCTCTCTGATACCATTGTAGAGTTTTTACAGGTTCTACACAGGACCTTATATGCTCTCCTACGAAGCTCTATATTGATGGATTATGAAGTAGCTGACGATGGAGATGTGGCAGGTCATGTGACTTATTAAAGCTGAACACAATTACGGAATCCTGGGAAAACAGAAAGCCCTTTCACCAGCGCAGATGTCTAACATTGAAATATTGTTTAGAAAACGTGTGCATTCCAAGAGGCCTTGTGTTCACACGGTGCTTGATTCCCATTGGCTGGAGCTTTCATCATGAGCCATGAACTCCAACTGCTGATAAAAAGTGACTGGTATACAGAAGCCATGATCGATTGGTTTCCTGATAAGACTCAGATTCTACGTAAACATTTCTGGTGCGATGTTGGTTTTTCTGTGCCGTTCACATCGTTTCTTCAACCTTTTATCCTATAGACATTTATAGAACATTTTGCTAAGAAACGTTTCTTATATTATATAGAAGCTGATTATCCTCAGGCACCCTGATGAGCTTCAAGTAATAATCCTGACTGAGATCAAGTATCATGAAGTTATATTAAGCACACTTTTTTTCCTTTTTCACAGTGATCCATGGCCTGTGGTGCGCAGTGGGTTCTCTTTAATATTTACGAAATTAAAAACACTCTGTTCTGGTTATTAGTGTTGAAAATCATGAGATCTATTAGCATTTGTCCATATATTCAGTTGTGTTTCAGTGCGACGTCTTCACCATGGCCGATGCTACACTGTGTGGAACAGCTGACGCTGATGAATTGATATGCTAATGAAAGTGTTCCTGAGGTAAAGGAAATTGAATGAGGCGATTTTCTCATGACCCGTACAGAAGGGCCACGAGCCGTTCGTTCATTCTCGTCACAAAGACCTTGAGCAAACAAGGCGCTAAGCGCTCCAACCTGAACAGACGACGTTTCGGAGCATTTAGGACATTTGAATCTGAATGACGGTTTAATGACCCTTCTCTTCCCTTCTGTCGAGAGCCCCCGCAATCCAGGCCACATTTTGTTGCCTGTGTAATTTGACTTTCAGTCAAACTCCCCGAGATCCTCGTAATTGTGGGCCATAATTAAGTTTCGGAGCGACGTGTGATCAGGTACACATACGGAATGAAGCGAAGGCTCGGCGCTACACAATGAACGTTTACATTGATCCCAAGCCACAAAGACAACAGGAGCGGAGTGGAAATTTAAATGTAATGAAAGGTGACACTCGGAGCGCTGGAACGAAGCTGCCGCGTCGTCCCGGGTGCCCGTAATTAACTTTGCCGTGACGAGATCGCAATTAATGCACCGCTGCGATTATGACACTTCTGCTTGTGTGCACACGCCGTACCTTTTATCTGACAGCTTTAAATAAAGTACTTCTCCACCTGCTGTTTCTTGATCTTTCTCCACGGCAGGCCTTACACTTCCTGCATGCGGCTTTTGTTTTTCAGCTTTGTGTGAAGACACTTTACCCAGAATGCACTGGGAGTGGATCGAGGCATAGGCGCTTTTGCTGCACCGTACAATGCAGTCAGACGTGTGAGAGAACTTGTGGAAAACCAGCCGGAAGGCATTATTACTGTCACCGCATGCTTTTCTCCTGCATTACTGCATTTTATAATGCTGTGAATCCTTTTATTATAATGATCTGCTTTGGGGAAAAAATGTTTTAGTTTCAATATATTTATTACTTACAAGAACAAAGATGCTGCACTTCATGAACCGATCATTTGTTGCTCTATTAGATATATATATATATATATTTTTTTTTTTTTTTTTTTTTTTTTTTTTACAGTGCTGCTATACGTAAATAACATTTCAATCTGTCCATCTTTGTGTTTTATTCTGTATTCTGCCTCCACAGTGTAGCTGCTGGTGCAACAGTGAATATTGTATATTGTTGAATATTGACACGTTAGTGATTTGTACAAGCAACATAAAGAATGTAAAGTAAAGTAGTAGTGTTTTTTGAACGTTGCAGGAACGTTATGTAGAAAACCTACTGTAGACTTGGTATGAATCATATCCGATGTTTATTGGACTTTCCCAGTTTGTGTTACATGTACGTGTGCTGCATCACTGCTAACAATGAAGCTGTTGGAGTTCATTTCTGGTGCTGTTTTTTTATTTTTTATTTTTTATTCTATTTCTCATTTGGTTGTTTTTTTCTGCTCCAGTTCATCTCCTGGTTCTTTTTTTGTGCTTGAAGTCGTTTATTAAAATCACTGCATTCACCATAGAAGTTCCACCACATTCAGAAATCCTCCATGGAGCTCAGTGAGGACATCAGGAAATGTGTACAATACAATCATTTATTTAAACAATGATTTAAGTGAGAAACAGAAACTACCTGATCTCACACCTGAACTTCCAGGTAGTGGAGCATCAGAATATATTTACAATAAATATTCGAAAGCACGGCTGTGAGATGCTCTGGATGAGAGCGTAGGCCGAACACCATAAATATAAATGAAGTGTTGAATGTTACATTCTGTAGATGTTTTATTTGTAACGTTCCTACACCATTGCTGCAATGTGTTTTATTTATCTAGATATCCATTATTATTCTTCTAAAACAAAAGTGAAAAAAGATCCAGGGGGCGCTGTATCATGATTGACCCTGCACTCTGTAAAGTACATGCGACTCGTGTAAAGCACCTTGTTACTAGATGGTTTTAGAACATTGCAGGAACGTTTTTGTGGAACGAACTTTCGCAGTTCCTGGTGCACTTGTGTTAAAACTTTTCAATCCTATCCAGTGGATTTTATTTCGTTTTTTTCCCAGCACTCTCTGGTTTTTGAGTGATGGGGCTGCGTACTGCTGTGGATTAGGATCACCGATGCACACAATACTGCTCAAAGAGGCAGTGAAAAACAAGCTGAAGGTGCACTGGGTCAAACAGCATGAGCGGCTCAAAGCTACAAAATCCCGAAAAGCTTCCTGAAAACACTCAAACTCCAAGCTGCTGTCTTCTTATGTAGCTGTGTGAAGAAATGTCTCACCAAATCCTGCTCTCAATATGGCTAGAAAGTTTGTTATTTGCACTCAGTAAGCATGGCAGAGGTTGCAGGGAACTCGCCTTGAGCTTGGAGGTTAATTAGCAGCAAGACAACAAACTGAAGTGACCTTTTGTTCAACTTTTAGTTTGTCACTTTCCGGTGAGCTATTAGCTTAGCTGCTTAGCTGCGCAGCTGTCTTTGCTCGGGCCACGTACGGAGGTGGATTTAGGGTCGACCTTTTAGTCGTTTGGTCTCTAGCCAAGCGGATTCTGTGGCAGGGAGTTCATCACGCTTAGCCATTAGCTTAGCTAATTAGCTCTACAGCTGTTCATGCTTTGGCTTCCACTGGTCGTTCAGTAGCGCACTATGAGGGCAAGAACAACATGGTTCATGTGGTCATGATCTGCTATTTTTGGCTTTTGTTATGGATATTCTTGGCCTTGTTAGAATCTGATATTTTTATTGCATACATTTTCTGGGGAGAGGGAAAGACATTAATTCTAATTAGAGACTACTTACTGTACATCCCCGTTGACTCGTCTGTTCTGTCTATTTCCTCACTTTTACATTCAACCCGCAGCTAAATTACGTTTATAGCAGAACATCATCTCCACATGAATAATGGAGTAGTGGAACAGTGGCCAGAACATGCCTTAAACCCTGTTTCTCAGAGACTTTATCACTATTTGTGCTAAACTTGGATCTTCCTTTGTACACAGTGAGGTCTGGAGTAAAAAGGGGAAATGTGTGCTACGTATTAATTAAATTTAGCACTACACTCCGCCCACATCACCCTACACCCCGCCCATATCACCCTACACCCCGCCCACGGCAACCTACACACTGCCCACATCTCCCTGCACCCCGCCTACGTCTCCCTGCACCCCGCCCAGGTCACCATGCACTCCACCCATATCACCTTACACCTCGCCCACGTCACCCTACACCAGGGGTGGGCAATTAATTTTTACAAGGGGCCACATGAGAAACCTGAATTGTGTCAGAGGGCCACACCAACGATAATATTTTAGGGATGCACTGAAATGAAAATTCAATTCAAAAGGCAATGAAATCCATAATTTTTTGTGTTATGCCTTTTGCCTTGGCACATCACTGGAAAACTTTCCTGCCTTTTCAAAAACGTCCTCTACAGACGGAGTGCGCATGCTCGGATTGACTACTTTTCTGCGCCGCGTTCTTCTCATATTTAGAATGGCAATCGGGATGTTTGGATTTCAGGTGATAAATTAAACCCGATTTGGAGAAACTCTTTGCAGATACACCCCCTCTTGAAATTTCAGCATTGCATGTTTTGCACACCGCAGACATGTTGGCTCTTATCCAGATAACCGTGTGCTGGCTGCGCTTTTTTATTGCGTCATTACAATTGTGTTTCTGCCGTGTTGTTTCGGTGATTTAGGTATTTCGGCCGAAAATTTTCGGTGCATCCCTGAAATTTATGATTGGCCTCAGGCGGGCCGGACAGGGACGTACAAAGGGCCGGATGTGGCCCGCGGGCCGTAGTTTGCCCAGGTCTGCCCTACACCCTGCCCACGTCACCCTACACCCCGCCCACGTCACCCTACACCTTGCCCAAGTCACCCTGCACCCCGCCCATGTCACATTACACCCCGCCCACATCACCCTACACCTTGCCCACGTCACCCTACACCCCGCCCACGTCACCCTACACCCTGCCCATGTCACCCTACACCCCGCCCATGTCACATTACACCCCGCCCACATCACCCTACACCTTGCCCACGTCACCCTACACCTTGCCCACGTGTCCCTACACCTCGCCCACGTCACCCTACACCCCTACACATAATCCAGATGTGCAGACACTGCTGGAGATATCAGTTATCATTCCCGTGTTGCTCATGACTCACTACACTTTTTTACGCCTTTGATTTCTGTCTGCATCGTTCATCGTAATTAGACACTTAGTTTTGGAGGCTGAAAATCAGTGGTGCTGAACAATTACTTACATTTGATATCATCTTCCTGGATTCCAGCTTCGGCCTGAACACAGTTGCTTCAGGAAGTTCAGGAAAACCAGATACTGTGCATTAAACATGTGTCCGCTTGTGTTAGCGTTTTATAGTGTAACTGTTGTGAATGTGCTAACAGGGCTGGGCCTCTGATCTACTGTAAAGGAAACGCACAGCTTCACTTTTCCACATCAGGAACTATTAATAACGTGGATTATTTTATTTTAATTACTCTTTTCTGGAACTGGAACACTGGCACAGCTGCAGATGTAAGCAAAAAAACAAGCTGAAGCGTATGAAGGAGCGAAGCTGGGGCTCAATTCATCTTATACCAGAATGTAAAGTACAAACAATAAGGTTCCAGTACAGTACCTTTGGTGCTTGGACCCCTTTGAGAGGACAAACAATAGACCAGTTTGGAAAAAAGAACTTAGTCTAAAACAGCTTGTTATATATATTATTACTTTCTAGTTTGCATCTTCCAGGATGTAACTGATTTCATATACGTTATTTCTATTTTACAGATAATATTTTTGGACCTAAACAGCTTACAGTCTTATAAAATAAAACCGCATTCATACCAGAATTCTGTACAGACTGGTCAGAAGGGAGATCAGAAGACCACACACCATGCACAAGACAACATATCTGACCTGGGTTCTCCAAAAAGCATCGTTCAACAATCATTTTTAGTCATTATTAAAAAAAAACCCAAAAAACAGTAGTTGTACTGAAATCAAAAGTTCAGAATTTTCCTGTAACTGTATTGTTTAGTGTCTATGAGGATCGAAGGGTTAAAAAAAACTCCAAGATTTAGACCACACCTACTTCAGGATTAAATCTGACATACAGCTAAAAATATGAATCTGAATATAGAAATCTGGAGCAGTGAACAGACTTGGATGCAGGTAATGGCACGTTTTAAGAAGCTCTGTTCTACATGACTCAATCTTTTGTCACGTTTCTTTTTGTTTGTTTGTTTGTTTGTTTTCAGCGTAACTACTGAATTTAATGTTTTTTTGCCGTGGCATTTAACATCATGACACTTGTTCAATTAAATAAAGTTAAGCTGTTTAATGAGCTATCTAAAAGTTGTACTGGTGAGAAGCCATTATCTGTTGATTTCTCCAGAATTACTCCCAAACTGAGCGAGGGCAATTGATCTCCGAGAACTGACGTACACTTTCTAGTGATTCTCAGCCTATAATTGTTGCTCATCCAATCTTCAGCCTCGTTAATGACTCCCACCTTATATCACTCTGACTTCCTCGAATAAATCACACCAGTAACGTAAATCTCAACACTGTCATTTCGTCCCGTTACGCGTTCGAGAGAGAGAAGTGAAGGAACAATACTACATTATATCCCGTTTTTTTTCATCTCTGTTTTTAATTTCAGACAGATCTCATCATTCACCGCAAAGAAATGCAGTTGGAAGTTGACCAGTTTGGAAAAACCTGATACACCCAGTGAAATCACAGCTGAAGATCGAAGATGGATTTTAAGCAAAATAAATAAATAAATAAAGCGAGGTTCAAATCATCTTTCAAGACGAAGCAACGAAATGGACGTTCGGTTACATCATTCTCAAATGCATGACAAAAAGGATTTAGTGAAAACCGCTCATAAGTCATGGCTACTGGCACGAGGTATTACAGAAGAAGGTGATTTCTTCTCTCTCTCTCTCTCTCTCTCTCTCTCTCTCTCTCTCTCTCTCTCTCTTCTCTCTCTCTCTCTCTTTCTTTTTAAAAACCAGTCAATACATGACTGATATGCATGGCTTGCTTTTGTAATTGTCTTGGTGCGTTGGGCCCAGTGACAGACACGGCCATCTTTGCATGCGCTAAAATGGCTCTTGCAGTGAATTATCACTTCGAGCTCAGCCACGGACACGTCCTCGTTCCTTGGAGAGCATATCGCAGCCAAATCATCCTCACTAACACAGACACCAAGCGATCTGAGGCAGGGTTCACGGCAGATGCAGATGCCCGAGAAGGTGTTTGTTACACACAGTGTCACATTAGACAGATGGCTTTGTTAACAGTTTTACAAAAGAAAAGAATGATTATTATTCTTATTCTTCTGCTTCTGCTTCTTCTTCTTCTTCTTATTATTATTATTATTATTATTATTATTATTATTATTATTATTATTATTATTTACGGTTATGGCTGATTTAGAAATTCTCAATAATTATCACATGATCAAAAGAAAACATTAAATCAAAGCCGTATTACCTCTGAACTTGATTCTTCTCATTTTGTATGCTAACATGATGGTCCTTCAAGGTCCTTCATGATGGTCCTTAAGACACTGAGATAATAGAGATAATACCCTTGGTGATGTTTTCTTCGTGTCCTGCGTCAGGTGAACAGGATCCTGGCTAGAAGATCTTGTAGTAACGTTAGTGTACTTTACTGGACTCAATATTTATTCTAGGAATTATACAATAAATGGTGGTCTGTTGTGTGTGTGTGTGTGTGTGTGTGTGTGTGTGTGTGTGTGTGTGTGTAG
>JAAIIK010019691.1:173462-191218 GCA_014706435.1 Silurus glanis | reverse complement strand
ACACACACACACACACACACACACACACACACACACACACACACACACTTATCCTTCTAGCACCTTCTTCATAATGTTTACACATTTCTATGGTTGGATTTTTGGATTTGGTCATTTTTGACCCATCCTGTGTTTAAAACGATCGTGTTTTTTAAACATTATTTTAGATTTTTTTTACCGAATGGCCTCGAGATAAACACATCCACACACTCCTTATCCTTCTTCTCGTAATTCTTCAGCAGCTGCTTAGATTAGTGTGTGTACATCAATCTCAGGTTGGAAAAAAAAAACATCCCAGCACTTCATTTCTCCTTCTCCAACATGCCTCGACTCTGAGATTGCACGAGGATGTGGTTATTTCTGCTCAAGTAGATCCTTTGCTCTGATATTTGACTCAAGTATGCTGTAGGACACTCTTCATCACCACGTCTCAATCCTCCTTCTCAATCATCTGCCTCCCTGGGAGACTCGCTGGTTTCCCCGAGCATGGGCCTGCTGAGAGCCCGGCGGTGTGCCAGCAATCAGAACACTCTTCATCTGGACTCTGAACTCAATCTGTCTTTTTTTATTTTACAGAAAGGCAATAGAACTGATGACCTGCTATTTGACATGTTTGAAGGCTTTCGTATTGCGTAGGATGAAGGATGGATGACATAAACTTCACAAAGACTAAACTTGTAAAATGAAAATATTAGAATTGAAAGATTTGGAGTATGTATGTGAGAACTTACACAAAAAGGGAAAAAAATACTTTGGGGGAAATATGTTTTTTTTTTCTGCCAATAACATCTGAAATAAAACACCTGGAGTTATTCAGTTATAGGAAATTAATCAAACCTGAAGTATTCCTCTTCTTCTCTTCCTCCATGCCATCATTCCAGACACAATCACAGCTTTTCATTAACTAACGAACATCACACGTTTTCAATTTGGAAATTTGTGTGTCTTGTAAATTTATAGCTTTACCTTTGAATGTTAGAATGTTCTGAGACTCCTTCCAAAAACTCCAGATGCTTTTGTAGAAATGTTGTCGTATTGTGTAGTATTTTAATTTTGTGTAGGAGGTGTGTATTAGATAAAGCGATTGGTAAATATTAAGGGAAAAAGAAAGGAAGGTCACATGTACTTCACAGAACAATGAAATTCTTTGCATTTCCCAGTGATGTTAAGAATCTGGGGTCAGAGCCCAGAGTCAACAATGATACAGTGCCCCTGGAGCACAGAAGGTTAAGGGCCTTACTCAAGGGCCCCAAGAGTGGCAGCTTGGCAATACTGGGACTAGAACCCCCTGACCTTCTGATCAGTAATCCAGAGCCTTAACCACTAAGCTTCCACCTCCTTCTTTATTATAATACACATTCAGAAATAAATTTCTGTCAGTTACACCCAAATTTAGAAAACTCGATATTTTCAGATTCAAAAGCGTCATTTATTCATATGTACCATAATTCAAAAGCACACACACCCTTGGAGCATTCTGCAAGTCCCGGGGTCTCCATGACCCAACCTTCTCTCCACTCAAATTCACTTCCAGGACATGCTCTCTGGGAGAGGTGCAATCATTTGATTCAGCCCAGCGAGGGGATATAATCTTAATTAATTTCACTATGTTATTTAATTAAAAACCTGGCTGATGAACGAAATAAATCTGCTGATGGTAATTATTTGTGAATGGTCTTGTGAGCAGATTTGGGTGAAGAACGACTCAGCAGCAAGTGAAGAACAGTGGATTTTTTTTGTGTGTTTTTTAGTTAGTTTAGTTTTTTTTGGTCTTTATCCTGCCTGGAGGCTTAACACAATTTGGTTTTAATGCTTTTGAAATGAGGGTGTTACAGTGAAGAAATCAATAGCGACCTCTAAATAAAAGAGTGGCACCAAAAAAATGAGCACCTGTGAAAAAAAAACCCAGAAAAAAAGAAAACGATGAGAATAAGCAAGAAGGTAATGGACCATGAAGGTATTTGTTTTTTTTCCTGTTTCATATATTTTCACGTTTGATTCGTCTGCTTCAGCAAACACCAACAGTCATCTAATCAGGTATCCAGGGACTTTTTCTAAAGGAGGTCACAATTGTGTCACAATTTCTTCCGGAATGAAATTATGTAAGTCCATGCTTGTATTCCAGTGTCTTTTTCTCAGGATTCCACTAAATCCAGAGTTTATTTCAGGAACATGAGGCAGAACTACATCATGGATCAGATGCCTGTACAAACATACTACAAATTCACACATACTTCCTGAATGGCAGAAAGAAACCCTGAGAGAACCCTGAGAGAACCCAAATGAAGAGAAAAGACATATGAGATGTTACTGGAGCTTCAGAGGGCTTCATATAGATGTAAAGCAGTGAACCGTGTTGTTCCCTCAAGTCTAAGGCCCTTGTGAAATAAGCATAAAAACAAAGCATGAGGAACACTGGTCTGACCTTCTGGTAGAACCTGGAGTTCCACAACAATATATTATGAAGTGGTGACCCTCTTAAAAAAACCTTCATAGGGACCTTTCAGGGTAATGGGATCTGCTTATGGTGCTACAAACCAGTCCTGGTGTCTGCGCTGTTGCAGTTTGTCTGAAGCTTTGCAGGTAATTGCTCATGACCGAGTTCTGGTTCTTCATATTCAGCCGCTGCTCCCAAATGCCAGAGTATAAATGATGCGTCAGCGCAGAAACAAAGTAATATGTCTGTGTTTGACCTCCGTGATCTCGAGTCTGCTGCGTCTGCTCTGGGTCTTTTGCTTGTCAGGAAAAAAGTGCAGATGTCTTTCTTCTTACAAGAACTCATCCAATCAGGCGTGCTGCATGAATAAACCTCTATAAATATCATCACACCACCCTGCTGCTGATTAGTTTCCTGTAACAGCACATCGTGTCGTGTTTTATTCCTCACATCAACACTCAGGTGTCTACAGGGAAGAGTTTAATTCCCAATCATGTCTGATTTACAGACGCGGATGCTTGATGACGGGACTTTCGAGCAGGTGCCTTTATTCTATTATCCATGCGTTTGATTTATGAAAAATTACCGCGCGGATGTGTACGAAGGAGCAATCGGATTAGCTCGTGCCTTCTGATGCAAGACTTTTATTGTCCTCGATCCGAACGCGGTTTCCGAAAAAGTGCTGCCGCTCTCCTGCATGTAATGAGGATCGTTATCCCACGATGCATTTGGGGAAATGGAGGCCTGATTTGTTCTTGTTGCATATTTTAGCCGTGGCTTTTCGCCGTGGTCCCGCAGGCATAGCTTTTTTCGTCAATTACGCAGAGGAAATGACTGGTTTGATTGTATCAGGCACGGTGCGGATGCGGCGCCTGGGTGTTGCATGCTGGGAAGGAGAGCAGAGCAGTGTTCCGTTACTCGTTCCCCCGACGGACTCGACTGCTCCAATTCACCTCCTCCCTTCTCCACTTTCCCTGCAGCCAGCCAGAAAATCGAGGCAGGACAGAAATATCAGGTGGAATTTTATCACGCCGTGACAACACATTTGATTAGCGTGACATTGATTAAACCCTCTCCTCATATTTCCATGACTTTGCAAAACCACAAAGCGCTGATTCAGCACGTTGGACTTCTGTCGCAGGGGTTTCCATCGTAGCCTTCCAAACTTCACAATGTCCTTGGCCACTAATAGTCACTGTCCAAAGCGCAGATGAAAATGTTTCTGTGGTCACACCATGTTTCTGAAGGCTGCTATGAGAACACGGATCCCAGCAGCAGTATGAGAGGTGTTTACTCTTCAACTAGCTTCCATCATCGCCTTCTTTCTTCCTCCTTCATCCAATCCATCGTAGTGCAGACCTTCAGCCTGAACATTCCACTGCATCAGTTCATGAAATCCAACTGGACTTGGTTAAAAGCTGGCCAGAGCGAGCGGCTCTGTCAGGAAACCCGAACTTGACCAAACTGCCATTTTCCAGCAAATGGAGACCTTTAATTCTACAAATTCCTGGGAGTCGTCCAACAAAATCACTCATTTGCAATTTCTCATAAGCGAGCATTTCTTAAGCTCAGACGGACCGAGCGGCTCCACTGGAAGACACTCACAGGTCAGGAATCGGACACACAGCTCGGAGATTTGTGGATCTGGAACGTGACACGGATCCCAGTCAAAATACCACCATGATTAAGAGTAATGCGTCAAGTCCAGGCAGAACCCACCACGGATGCTTCTAGGACAAAGATGGTTTGTTTAGAAGCGTGGACAGAGAGAATTACTTCCATGGGGTTAGGATTATTACATTACTATTTTGTCTGGTATCTGGAATTATTTTCATTGAAAATCGTTAAAGAAGTAATAGAATGTGAGTGACAGCAGACAGATTACTGCGGAGTCCTGAGAGTTAGCAGCTGAGCATGAGAACTTCCCTGGCTAACAAAACATTCACGAACCTACGTCAAAATAAAACGTTTATAGACGTGCACATTAATCAACGACACAAAGGTGTGATTTAGTGATGTGTGTTTGTCCGTTTATTGTTACTTTAATTGTTTTGTGAAAAGCTATTTTTTAAGAGCCGCTATAAACCGGTGTTTCGTCATCTGGATCTTGCATTAAATATTAATATTTAATATTCATTACGGTTATTACTATAGAAATGATTTAATAATATAAAGCTTCTCATCCAATCAGAATCAAGAATTTAATGACATTATGGAACAAATTACTCCATGTTCGGATTGTTGGTCCTGCTTTTGTCTGTACAGATGTTTTTAAATACCATGCAACATCATTATTAAACTAGTTTGTATGCTTGTATATTACAATTCCCAGTGTTTAAATATAAAATACAATCGCAGTCTCAGTTTGAACTCTCATGATCCTTTTCAGTATGTCATTTTATCTTGTTCAAACGCAGCCAAGTTCGGTTCCGCAAATAACCCTGGTTTCTCAAATAATTCCTGACATTAAATCTTTCCACAAAAGAGACAAAAGTTCCCCATGAACGTGTTCTGGCTCCTTTCAGTTGAATAGATCATGAAAAGATTCAGAACAGATTGAATCCTGCTGTGTGTTGTGGTCTGAGCCACGTCCATGCCATATTTCTGTAGTTTTATTACTTAATGCTACAGAAGTCGCATTAACACACGTTCTGCTGAGTCGTTTCTGAAACTTTCTTCCCCAAACTGCTAGCACAAACCTGGAGGCACACCAAACCTGTTCCAACATGGCAGCTCCATGAAGATCTGCTTTACATGGGTTTGGATGTGTGTGGAAGATCTCCTGCTATAGAGCTCCAACATTATTGAACACCTATTGGGATGAATTGGATCATCACCCCAGGCCTCCTGACCTCACCTACATCACTAGCTAGAATAAAATCTCCATTAAATCTCATGAAACATCTTCCCAGAAGAGTGGAGCTTATTGTAAATGTGGAATAAATTCATTCATTCATTCATTCATCTTCTCCCGCTTATCCGTAATTCGGGTCGCGGGGGCAGCAGTCTAAGCAGATTCCCTAGACACTTCTCCGTGTCCAGGGATCGGGTTGTCAAGACCCCCGCCTTCGACTGCTGCCCGATCCTCTCAGCACCGGTCCCTTACGGTCCCTCCTGCAGGTGGTGAGCCCACGGGAATGTGGAATAAATGTGAAGTTTAAAAGAAACACATCGCAGTCTTATGCAGGTGTCCACAAACTTTCATCTTAATAGTGTCATTTTCAGCTACACAACTGATATAAAAGTAACTAAAACACCACTTTAAACAAAAGTAAAGCAATTGATAAAAAAAAAAGCAAGTGATAAAACACACACA
Organism: Silurus glanis; assembly: GCA_014706435.1. Classification (NCBI taxonomy): domain Eukaryota; kingdom Metazoa; phylum Chordata; class Actinopteri; order Siluriformes; family Siluridae; genus Silurus; species Silurus glanis. The sequence continues at coordinate 185,465 of JAAIIK010019691.1, read as the reverse complement.
CACACACACACACACACACACACACACACACACCTGTACCATTAAACACCTGTGCAATAGAAACTCACGTAATTGAAACAAATATACAGACAGCAATCTCCTACTGTAGTTTATTTCTAGTGATGATTTTCTCCTGGCCTCCTCCACACCTCCTCCTCCTCCTCATCTACTCACTCACCTGGTGTGAGGTCATCATCTGCTCCCAGGGTCCACCTGCCCTCCGAGCAGCCGCCCGCCCGGCGCCGCTGTGTGCGATAATGATGAGTTCTGTATGTGGGAGGAGAAGATGGGGTTCAATGGTGCTGGGGTCACATCTGGGGGTGACACAGGAGGGAGATGGAGATGGCAGGAGATGCACAGGTGTGAGAGGAACCGTGCCAAGCAGTCTGCATGCGTTCAGAGAGCCACTGATAATGCTCCTGTGTCCTTTTATTAGGAAAGAAAGTTAATGGGGTTGAGGAGGTGAGCAGGTGATCAGCAAAGTGTTCAGAGGGCAAAAAGTTTTGAAGAAGGTCTGAATGGAAATGGAAATGACACGTGGTGAAAATCCAGACTGGAAAGCGAGAACATGATCCTGATGAAAGCTCAGTTTATGGACTGTCACTGAGCAGCCGAGGCTCAACAGCATGGACACTGATGATCATCTGATTTTTGAAGTCATTTATTATTAACAATATCTGCAAAAAGAACCGAATTTGGGATGGAACTGTCTGGAGAGCTTGTAGAGAGCTTCAGGGATCATGGAATTAGATAGAGGATGTAGTTGTGTATGTTATGGGGGTAGAAATGATCACAAAACATGTATATAATATGAGTTTTATGTAATTAGTTGTAATTCGTTCATGGTGCATTTCTACATCCTGCATGAACAGAGCTGAAGCACCGAGTCTCAACACTGATTTATATTTTATTGACGAATTTTAACTCCAAATCAGAAAAAAATCTCTCACATCTCATGTTGCATAAATCTTTACACAGCAACAATAGAAAAAGAAAAGCATGGATGATGTGGAAACTGAGACACAGCAGGCTGGAGGTCTGTTGGAAATTGATACCAGCAGCTCAGACCTCTCGAAACATCACAAAGCCATTAGTGATGTTTGGAACTCAAACACAAAATATATGAGCTAAGTGAGTCTGGATTCTTCTCCACACTGGTAGAACTTCACGCTGAGATGAACTCAGTGACAGGAAGGCGGTTACGGTGTTACGCTGTAAACATGACTCTTTCAGCATCTCTACATGTCTGAAAGAATGAGTGGAATTTGATGTTCTGAACAGGAACATTGGGTCTGAACTACTGATTGATGTGTTGGTTAGAAACAAGTCTATAAAATTGCATTAGATTTTCCCCCCTTTTGTTCTGTTGCAGTATAATCTAACATTCAAATATTTTATTTAATATATAAAAATATTTTTATAAATATGTAAGACCATTTGTTATGTAGAAAATATTTATTTATTTTAATGTAATTAATAGTTTTATTTATTTATATTTATTTTCATTGACTTCAGATGAACTCATCATATTTAATTTATTCATAATTTCATGATCTTTAATTTTTCAGCTACAAATTCCTGCTTCATGCGACATTATTATTAATGTTAATTATTATTATTATTATTATTATTATTATTATTATTATTATTATTATTATTATTAATAATGTACTGCGTGTGTAAGTGCACTTTTGTGTTGAAATGTTGATTTTGTGAATTGAGTTTCAGCCATGGTTCTGCAAAAAGAGAAGAATCACATTAACATCATATTGATAATATTCACTACTGGAATTCACCAGATCTATAAAATGCATCTGTTAAAGTTAAAGTAAAAAAGACGACAGTTTTTAAACGTTATTAGAAAAATAATTACAATTAAGAAAAATAGTTTTTATTTAATAGTTTCCTCTGTTTGTGAAAATGGTTTTACATTTCTGTACCTGCTGAACACTTCTGCACTGGTTCCTGGTTGCACATGCAGTAGGACGGAGCATTGAGGAGGAACGTTGTCCTGTGAGGTCGTCACTGTTCCACACTACAGATCGTCCTGAATTATTTATTTCCTACAGAGTTGTCGGGGAAAAAAAAACTCTTGATCCGATTGTAAATAATGAAATATTTATTGAATACATTCCTGTTTTATTCCAGAACAAAGCATTTAAAGGACGGGGAAAAGATGGTGGAGAAGGTCATGAAAAAATGCATTTTGTTCATGCAAAATGTATTCAACAGAAAAACAACTTTGTGTCAAATGGAGTTCTTCTCAAAAAATAGGTAAATATATACAATTACATTTATACAGATTATAGAAATGTTTAAAACTGTGTGTATTAAATGCTGTATAGTTCAAAGCTTTGATTTCAGACATGTAATCCATGAGAATGTAAATAATGTCAGATATTTCACAGATGAAGTTCTACTGAAGACTCTCATTTAGATCAATCCAAGTGCAGTAAAAGTTCTCCCATTCCTCAAAGTTCTCAGATCTTTCAGTTCTCCCAGTTTTCTGTGTTCTCCCACTTCTCTCCATGACCTAATGATTTCCAGGTGCTGTAATTAAGCCATGAGCTCAATAGGATCTGGCGTTTGTTTTCCACCTCTAATCTGCTTCAGTATTTTGGCTCAACAAGTCCGACATGACTAAAGATAATTCGGTGTTGTTCTTGGCCTCGAGTCAGCATTGATTCGTCTCGCTTTTCTCCACTCGGATCCAATCAAGTTTGATATTTCCACCTTTCCAAATCAGAAGAGAGCTGGAACATGTGGTTTTTGGATGACAGGAGAAATGGTGGGTGGAGATTATGAGCACTCAGGAGCAGAGGTGGGAAGTAACGGAGTACAAATACTTGGTTACTGTACTTAAGTAGATTTTTCTGGTATCAGTACTTTACTCCACTATTTATTTTTACTTTTACTCATTACATTTTTACACAAATATCTGTACTTTTTACTTCTTACATTTTCAAAACAGGCTCGTTACTTTAGTTTTAATTCATTGATTTGGTGAAATATAAAATTTTTCTTTTCACTGCGCGCCGATTTCAGCCGAACAACCGATTTCCTGTTACTGCGCGTCTTTTTCAATCCGCTGGTGTATAAAGTCCTGACTCTCACTCTTTACGAAGATAAGAATCAGCAGGCAGAAGGCAGTAAGAAGTTTGGGGTTAATGTGGATGAGACAGAGGGAGTCAGTGATGAGAACATGACTGAGAACAGACACATTCATGATCATCATCATCTTTTCTCTGCTTGTGTTCTGTATGTGGATCTTCAGCCTGAATACATTCATTAGGGAACAACATTTTTAATTAGTTTTGTATTTTTATATATATATATATATATATATATATATATATATATATATTATTATTATTATTATTATTATTATTATTATATATATTTGGCTGTCAAAATGAAAACTATTTTAAACAGCACTAAATGTTATTAACGCGCTATCAATTCAGCGCGCATTTCTGTTTTTACCATTTTTATGAAAAAAAAGGTAAATACATAAATAAATATCTAAATATAAAAGAGGCGAAATTAAAACCTCCAGCAAAACATACACTTATTCACGACGTCCCTTCTTTACTTAGATATACAATAAATAAACTCCACCGAAAAACATTTTTAATCAGTAAACTTTTGTTTTATTTCTGCGCCAAGTCTCAAATCAAACACCAAATCCGCCATGTTTTACACAATTAAACCTCTGGGTGGCGTTTTGTGGGTTTTTCCCTCATAATGGAGAAACAAACTTAAATTACTGTCCTTACTGATCGTACAGATAAAAACAATACATCATTCAAATCTGTAAAATGTCTATAATTATATATAAAATCTTCTTGACTTGACTTGAAGAGGTGCAGTTTCTCCGGTATCACCTCATTAACTGTCCGTGTGGAAACATAGCAAAGGCTCTTAATGATGTCCACACGTCTCTGCACTGTTATAGCCTTTATATTTAATCACTGTACATATGCTTACATATATATCACATGCTGTAAATATGCTACATATTTATCTGCACTATTGCTACTTTGTGCACTTCTGGTAGATGCCAAACTGCATTTCGTTGCTGTGTACCTGTACTATGCAATGACAATAAAGATCGATCTATCTATCTATCTATCTATCTATCTATCTATCTATCTATCTATCTATCTATCTATCTATCTATCTATCTATCTAATATTAATATGATGTGAGGTCCAGTTAACAGCTAAAACAGGTAGAAGTAATAACTATTTTTTACTTGAGTACAAGTCAGAGACAAGACTTCTTTACTTTCACTTAAGTAAAAAGGTATAATCAGTACTTCAACTTTTACCCGAGTATTTTAAAACACGAGTATCTGTACTTCTACTTAAGTAAAGGATGTGTGTACTTTTGCCACCTCTGCTCAGGAGGAACATGTCTGACTTCCTGTTCAGCAATACAGGGGATTTCCATTTTCTCTTACCTGTTTATTACACTCACCTGTTTCCTGTTCACACTCGTTTATTCCCGGAGCTGTGAGATTGCAGTGTGTAAGTGCTGTTTTTTTTCTGCTTTGGATCTGCAGTAACTATAATTTCACCTGAATTTCAGGCCACATGTTTTTATGTGCACATTTAATGCTGATAAATTAATCGAATGGTGGGTAAGAACCAGCAAAGAACTGCGGCTTGTTCACCAAAATGTTGGCGTGACATCAGTGCAGGACGGATTTGAGAGAGTTGTGATGAATAAGTTATAAATTGATTTTTTTAATATATTTATACATTTATATGCATTTGTGTAAAGTTAATTATGTCCATAACCAACTACAACATATAAATCTTGTGGTCGTCTAATTACAGGCTTTTTGTCTCTGTCTCTCTCTCTCTCTCTCTCTCTCTCTCTCTGGATGAACAAACTGCTTGTTTTTATCTCCTCTGATTTAATAGATCCTCATTCCTTCACACAGTTATTTATTATTTTATACACTTACTGACACTTCAATTGTTTATTAAATATTTTCACTTCTAATAATAAGACCAGAGTGATTTTCGATTTAATTTTCTATCTTTCCTGCTGAGACGTGCGGAAGCGCAAGTTACATCTGCAGTAAAACTTTCAGTGGACGTCATGTTTATTATCGATAATCATCAATCTTTATATATTTGTAAATTGTTTCATGCAAAAAAACCTCTCCAGTGCTAGTCTCTTTATAGCGTGGTTCCACCTTCTTCTTCTGAACCTCTCTATCTCTGACTTGTTCTTTTGTTTCTTTCACAACAGATAATTTCCACTTCATTCCTGAACCAGTTTGTTCTTTCAGCTTGTACAGAATCAGTAGCGTTCTCATTCAATACCAAGTCTCGTTCAGGCAGAGCTGTGTTCTTACAATACCTTGAACCAATCATGTTCTCCATCGACCAATCATGTCCTCCATCACAGCTGTCAAGTTTTTTTTATTTATTCATTTTTCATTCCTTTATTTTATTAATTGAAAAAATTTTTTATGAATTCACATAAGATTCTTTCACATTCAATCACTAAATAAGAACTAATTAACATGGTTACCATGGTTACATTCAAACTTGCACTTCCTGTACAGTAAATGTTTATAATGAAGCTGAAGCATTAACTACTGAGTCCATAGTTTTCTGAATGTTCTACATGTTCAGTATTGTGCAGAACGTCTGCAGGCGAAATCCTTCACATTCTGATCATTACAGTCGATTCTTCTATCAGAGGAACCTGTAGGAGGTAAAAGTCACCACTACGAGGTAGATCTGAGGTTCAGAGGATTGTAATTGTTCATGTGTTTAGGCAGTTGCAGTTCTTCTGTAGAGTGTATGTAAGGGCTGGTGTTTCTTCTGATGATGTTCTTGTTAAATCTGTTCCTGATGGTACACTCTCTCAGAACACGGTCCTAATTAAACCCTTCACTCTCACTGATCCACACCCTTATAAATTATAACGGCACAACGTTCCATCCGATGCTCTTTTTTTTTAAGGAAATTTCCCAAATTCAGTGTCCAGATCTTTTACTAAACCAGTTCTTCTCTTCACATTAGTGAGTCATGAGCATCGGTCTGAAGCTAAACATCTGGGCTCTGATTAAACAAATAACCTCTAGAAGTAAAACAATAGGAAACTGAGGTCATGTAACACAAGAGCAGAAAAATAAGCAGCTTCACAGGAAGAACTTGTATATTATTCCACACACACACACTTGTCATGCGTACCGAGGGTTTGTGAAAATGTAATTATTGCAGACTTTTCTTCAGCTAATCCGTGTGGTGGTGATGAGAAAGCCAGAAGCATACGATAAATAATGGGATATTCCAAAAATTTCAATAATAATAATAATCATCATAATGAGAAACGTTTTCAGGTTGTAATTATGAGGTTTGAGAAATCCGTGGTGACGTGCTGCTCGTGCTCCCATGGCGCTGTTAACAATACAAACCGTATATATTATTTATGGTGTTATTTTCATTACATTTCCTCAAGAATGACTCATTCTGAGTTACGTGAACGTTCCTGTGTGGAAATGTAGATTAAGGGATTAACATAAAGGCTCTTATCTGGGTTTAGATTTAATGCAGAAGTTTGTACGACCTAAAATTTCCTCCTACATTTATTTCTTAATAACAATGGAAAGGGATTATTATTATTATTATGATGATGATGATGATGATGATGACTGGGTTCTGTGCATATTTTCACCAAATTAAAGCAAACTGAAGCAAAATAGCACTGAATGCTTTAAACCTGCAGAAAGCTGACCAGTGATTATTATATTATTGCTTGTCATTTTGTGCTCATTGTTTATTCCAAATGAAGTATAAATTGCATGTAAAATGTAGGAGTTCGTTATGTGTAGCTGAGCATTAATCAGTCATACTGTACAGTGTAATGTAGGTATTTGTGTTGATTGGTGCGGTTCTACATAATTCTTCTCTTTAACAGAAGGTCTGGAGAAAATAAAACAAGTCCCTGGTTTGATGAGGAAACTGCTTGTGATTGGATGAACAGTCTGTCCTGTAACTCGTTATTCCTTTTATATGCAGCAGGAATTGTTCATGTTGCTGAAATTCTCGACTGTATTCTCTCTGGCCGTCCACCAACCCCGTAACACAGTGTGCTGCAGGGATGTAGGTGAGGAACAAGTTCATTACTGCTCTTTAAAATGCCACAGGAATCTTCCACCACTTCAACACCTTCTGAAGTTTGGTGCTGTAATCCCTTTCAGAGGTCATGAGGAGGTGAGGTGCAAATTAAACCTTTTGATAGCCTGTAATGTCTCCACAAGCTGCTTAGCCTCATTCACAGGGAAAAAAATAACACCATTAAACCTGTTTGTCATGCGAGCTTAGGATTTCAGCGTGGCTTTTCCAGCAATGCAGGATGGAACCAGGCTCCAGAAATACCTGTGTTCATTCTGCTGTCGATCTGATTGTCTGCATGTTTTTAGCCTCTCCATCTGCTGGCTTTCACTGCCTGAAGGAGGCCTGTAACACACACACACACACACACACACACACACACACACACATACCTGGGCCTTTTACTTCTCTGAGCAACTGTAGTTGTGCTGATTCTGAAGCGTCTCTGTGGAATGCAAATGCAGAGATGGAAATTTACAGACCACAAAATGGAACAAAAGATCAGAAAAATTGCTTCTATAAACCCACATATACAAGCAGTTCTGAATGCTGGGACTCGGACCTGTTACCATCACTGACCCATTATCACCATCGTCGTTACACACTCAGACGGAGCACCACAGTTAAACAAACAACTGACAAATTATAATAAAACATTTCTAGTTTATTTGTGGGTGTGTTTGTTTTTGGCTGTTTGGTTGATATTTGAAAGTATATATAAGTAGTGGCACAATGTCTGATCAGAAGGTCATGAGTTCAAATCCCAGCACCACCAAGCTGCTGCATCTGGGCTCCTGAGCGAGACCCTCAACTGCTCAGTTGTAGAAATGTAAATCGCTCTGTATGAGGGTTTCAACCAAATATTATTCATGTAAATATTTGTTTCACTTCTTTAAATAAAATCAGTGCTGAATATATTCCCACACTACTGAGCTACATGACAGTATTCATAACGAGAACATCAACTGAAGAACCCAAAGGTACATTCTGTAGTCTATAATGCAGTTGGTAATGAGACTTGTAAGAATGTTCGAGTTGAAACAAAAGAACTCCAGAGGAATTTGTACCTACAGCGTTTCCATTTCACGATTCAAACACAGCGAAGCTCTGGAGAACATCAGCCAATATCTGATCACATTCTGAACTCGGAATCTGATCTATGAGTTAAAACTTGCAGTCCAGGATATGATGATGTCACTACAAGCCAACGATCAGTCGCTGAACTGGCGTACTCGATTAACAGTGTGCAGGGTGGCGTCAGTGCAGGAGGACTTCAGGACGATGTTGAGGCAGGAAGTGACACGCTGGCAACCATGTGACCGAACTGCAATAGAGAATCGGATCAGACGGAAAACGATCGGTTACGTGTTACAGTAGTCTGCATTTGGGTTCTGATCATATCTTAAACGTAAACCAGGAAATGGAACACGCTGATGTGAAGATCTTTCGCTTGTGTAATGTGAAGTGTTCGTGGGCAGTTTAGAAGAAAACCCAAGCTCTCGGAAGCCAGATGTCTTCTCTCGGGAATGTCAAGTTTATGCAGGTTTTATTACTGCAAGCAAATGCAGTATAAAGTGTTTGATGTTTGTGCCACAACCACCAAAGTCTATAAGGAGTCGAGTGAGCTTTTAACACACGTCTGTGGTTTGCCTGCTTGGGTCTGAGCCTCTGTTGAATAACTATTGTTCTCCCACAATGCACGTCTTCATTTTTTATAAGACTAATGGCCTTCAGGAAGAGGTCTAGCTTCAGTCTTTCCCCAACTTCACTCTCTCTTTCATCCTCTCTCTTGATTTATTTATAGCAGTTCGAAAGACTCACTTTCTGTATTCAGAGAAAAAAAAAGTCTCAGAATAGTGGACTATCTCTGTGTGTCCATCAGTTAAGAACCTTCCTTCAGATTCTGATTCAGATGATCCAGAAGACCCCAGAAAGCCACAAGCCTGATCTCTCGCCCCTGCATGTGCAATTCCTGGTGTAGAATAAACATGGGAATCTCAGTGAACAGGACTTCCTTTTAGTCAGGATGTTTCAAGGCTGCATGCCAAGGAAGAGCCTTGTGATGTCCGCAGAAGAAAAATCCTCCAAGGCACTAACAAAACAAACACTCCGCATCTTTTGCACATCAAGCGATAAAAGCTTGCTTCATCCGGCTGCCTTGATCTTAGGAAAGAAAGAAATGGGCGAACAAACACGGCATCGTTGTACATTTCACATGAGGGATCCTTGTTACTTTAGGAGCTCGGCTTTAAGTGCGTTTTTCAAGAACAAGCTTTTGATTTCCTTCTTTTTCCTGCTGCACAAACTTAACAAAATGCTAATTGACCCGATTCTTTGGTTCTTCCATTCCTCGTTTCTTCAGAAGTTCCTTTTAAAAAACCCAAAGCTCCAGGACTTTGTGGAACACCACTGTGCCATCTTCATGCCACAATTTGACATTTTGATAAATGATCCTCTGTTCTCCTACCAAACAGGGTGAGACAGGAGAGGTGGAGAAAGTGGGAGAAGATGGAGTTGGGGGCTTTATAGAAAATCCAAGGGGTTCTGAACAGGGATTCGGTTGTGTGTATTATATTTATTTTTCTTCGCTTCAGGCTTGTCCACCTCTTCTAACCCCTGAGTGATTGTATGAGTAAATCTTTCAGAAGGTAGAAGGTTTAAGGCGGCTCGGTATTCACACTTGGAGAAGTTGGAGATACTCAATGCCGAGGGTTGGTGATGTGCATGCGTTTTCTGTGAATCTTCTGTGTCGGGAGTTTTGTATTGAACGATGTCTTGATGTGATAAAAATGCAGAGGAAGAAGTGAAATTCTGTCTGTTTGTCACGACGACTTCACCTCAAACTTCTCGGACTCGGAACGAAGCGTCGAGCAGAACAAGCATGAAACGGAATCGGTCACATGACAAACCTCACGAAATCCTCGGCGCTGGCGCTCGGCTCGACCCAGCCGTAATATCGCTACGCTTTATCGCCAACCTGAGCATTTGCATGGAGTTTTCCACAAGCATGAAATGCACATAGTTCATGGGGGCGGAGGTTCCCGAGCGATCGTTTAACAAGCCTTGTTTTGGATGAGTGACGAAGACAGGAGCGAGTCGTGAGTAATGTTTCGGCAGAAGGCAGCAGAGTCGAGGGGCAGGAACGCAAAAAAGCATGCAGTCATGAGAAAACAAGGCCATGCGTAGTTTATCTATTTTCGGTGGAAACGAATGTCAGGAAGATATCGTTCTTCAGAAGGCATAAAAAAGAACCGCTGCTGAGTGACACCGAATGACTTCCCTCGTCCGCCTCGTACCAATCTGTCATTTTCCATGATGGAGACTGGAGGCGAGTCGGAGCGAGAATGCAGGAGGGGAGTGGATGAGGGCTGAGATTAGACAGTGTTCTTTTTGTCTTTGGCATTGTGACATGTTTATGGCGAGACATCATGGATGTGAGGGCCATCATAGCATATCCATCAGACACGAAGATAGAGAGAGAGGGGGCAGGAGGATCAAGTTTCCTCAGTTTCATGCCACAGCTTCCCCCCTCTCCTTCTTTCACTCTCTTTTTTAGCGATGACTGGTAGATCCAGAGTGAGAAGGAAAGAGAAGGGCACAAACCTGCCGTGGCACGTCAGGTAAACCGAGATCGCTCATTTCCAGGCAGTGCTTTTGTTATTTTTAGAAATTTGCACGTCGTCTCCAACACTCATCATCCGCCGCTCCAATCGCTTCGATACCTTCCAAAGTCTGGAATAGGGAACGAGTTACAGAATACAAATCCCTCGATCTCAGATTCCATTTTGCTTTGTTGATTTCTTCTCCAAAATGGTCAAAGCCTCAAAGACTTCCCCATTATCCTGCACACGAGCTTCCCCGAGTGCTCGGTCCTGCCGCCTCAAATTGATGCTATCATTACCAAATTGAACGACCTCTCATTGAAGTATTGAAATGTCATGGAGATTGTCCGTGACTCTTCCGAAGCCCGAGGGAGAATAGAGGGCGCCTCGGTCACTATCTCTCTCAGCAGAAATGCGTTTTCACCTCATCTTCCTTCTCCACCGCAAAAGGTCAAGCATGAAATGCACCAACTGTGATTATTCAGTACACTTGGTGTTCCCCCGATCCCATCTGTACGCAAAAAGCTCCAGCTTCATCTTCATCTTCATCTCGGCTGCTGCTTTTATCTTCCTGTGGTCTTCTTCTTCCTCTATTTCTGTTGCTTTTTATTTGTTATAAAAAGCTAAAAGCCTCCAGCTAACACGTTCTAACGTGTCTCTCAGCAAAATAGAATCCTGCATTCTGATTGGTCAGAAGGTGTTAAATGTGTTGATGCGTTTTACATCACAAACTATTTTCTTTGTGTCTTCAATTTTATTTTAAATATAATTTGTTTGTTTTTGTGCAAAAAAACTGTAAACGGCTCTTCAATGCTGACTGTCAGGTTTCACTGCTAAAACCCGGAGCTCCAGAAGTTTCTAGAAGGAGTCTCTGTGGCAGATACACAGAAGAACTTATTTTCCTGATTCTCCTTCAAACCTGCACCAAGTTTACCTGAGACTGAGGCTGCTGCATTTTTAAAGAGTTCGCACCCAAATATTGACTTTCACAAAGTATTTTTTTTACAGTAGTGAAGCTGCTAAAATACAAGAAATAAGAACTTTGGTAGATGGTTAACAATAAATGTGACATTAAATAGATAAAAAAAAAATACAATATCATAGTGTAGTTGTGCTGGTGACATGGTGGTGGCAGTAGTGGTCTTAGTTAGTGGTGGTAGTTAGTGATGGTGGTGTTTGTAGAAATGGTAGTTTGTGGTGGTATTTTGTGGTGGTAGTTGTAGAAATGGTAGTTAGTGGTGGTGTTTGTAGAAATGGTAGTT
>JAAIIK010019691.1:156911-170045 GCA_014706435.1 Silurus glanis | reverse complement strand
ACACACACACACACACACACACACACACACACACACACACACACACAGTGTGAGTCATGATAGCTGTCACATTTTATTAGACTCTGGTTCATCTCTGAGCCACACAGCCTGTGTGTGTGTGTGTGTGTGTGTGTGTGTGTGTGTGTGTGTGTGTGAGAGCTGGCCCAGCGAATCTCTCCTTGTTTCTTGGACGAGCCGAACACACACCATCTCTCTGAAACCACAGAGGGGGCCATTACTGTACCTAATGACACACACTCGGCTGTCTTCCTCTCACAGTTTATTATATTTCCAAACAAACAGACCTCCCACAAGGCACCCGCCATTAATACACAACGCAAGAGCAAACATCCGCTGCAGGAAACGGACACAAGCACACGAGACGTGATGCAGCAAACAACAACAACAAATGAAAAAGAAGAATAGAGGAAGATTTTCTTACCTGCTTTGAGACAAAAGACTGAAGAACATTACAAACGTGTCTCTAAAGTAAAAAGATGCTAAGACACGACGCATATCGACTTTCCAGAAGAAGTTATTTAAAGTGTTCTACAATTCAATTAAAACCAAGAACCAGGCAGAAGAATTTCAGCTCTTTATATCATTCAGTCTTCAGTTTTACAGCTCACACACTTCTCCGTTACAGAGAAAACACACGCAGTGCACGTGGCATCATACGATCCTGAGAATCAAAACACATGCAATGGTCAACTTTATCACGTAAAAATCATAAAGAAGGAAAAGTGTTCGGGGGAAAAATGTATTTACAGGAAGGGACTTGTAAACGTGAGTAAATTTACCAGTGTGTTTTATTTAAATCTTATGAAAAAATATTAAAAAATTGACCATGACGTAAAAATGGACACGTGTCGCTAGCAGTGTAATCGCCACGTTTTATCCTCCGTGAGAAGCGTTTTATTAAATCTAAATCATGTTGTACTCTGTTAGCAGGGCGCTGGCTAATCTGAACCAGATCTCACTTCTGAGTGTGAGAAACTCTGAGCTTTTCTTCTGAGTGTTTCAGAGACGATCAGCAGGTGTGAGGGAGCGAAGGCAAAAACAACGGCAGTAAAAACAAATCGACGTGAACTCCTTGACATACACGTGATTTCTCTGTAACTGTATGAGTGTAAAGAGGAAAGATGTGAAAGACAGAACGAGACGGCGAGACGGTATTTCTAGAATTATTGGGTTTTCATTGCCCTGCATTCTTCCTGTATTTCACATCTGTCTGTTCCTTTAGAGGTGAAATTAGTTTCATCCGAAGTTCCTCGCATTTGAAGCCGAACAGAAGCAGCCTCACTTTTCATCATGCTCTCTTGTGAGCCGTTTTAAAAGGATGTTAGGACGAATATCTATCTTTCAATAAAAAGCGATTTAAGGTGACTTTAAGGCGACTTTCATTCCGTGAGTAAGGGAGCGGCGCCAGACAATGATGTAATGGCACCGGTTTCATAACCTCCACCTGAAGACCTTCGACTCTGGGAAGTCATGGCTAAGAGCACAGGTCTTTTTTCTCCTCTACATGTCTTCTTTCCAAGACTTCACTGATGGAGTTTTATTGATCGGCGCTGCAGAAAACCACACCGCACCTTCGGAGAGATTTTTCTTCTTGTCCCTTTGATAACAAAAAGAAAAAGAAAATCATAATCCTAACAGCAGGATCCCTGAACATATCCATCTTTCCAGCTGTAGGAGAGCCAAAGCACCTGTAAAAGTGACAAAGATTATTATCACATATGGATGACAGAAATGGACAATGCTGTGACAAATGTCTTTCTCTACAGGTATTTCTGACTTTTCTTCCTTCTTCACAATGCCATCGTGAACTACTTCCAGTTTCTCACCTACAGAATGTTCAGATGGAAGTTCATACTGCGTACCTACAGTCTGCCTAATCCTGGTAGTATCAAATAATTTCAAGACTAATTTTGTAACACGCCAACAGATGGCAGCACAAGGCTGCACACACAGTCACAGGAAGCACCAACCTTCATAAGTCAGTGTGCCAAAAGACATTGTCCTCATATGATGCTGCAAACATTACTGCTGACTTCTCGCTAACCTCAGGGTATCACAGCTTTCCTGGTTGAGTTCCTTCATGGTCTCTGACCCTCAGCATTGGATCACATCATGTTTATTTCCTGCTTGAAAAATTTGAAATGCCACTGTTGATTAGAGCCTTTGACCACCTACAACAGTGTAATGAATCCACATGATTGTGTGTAAAAGTTCTGGAGTTCGCTGTATATTCAAGGCTACATAAAGGAAATGGTGGACCAGATCAGATAGTTCTGTGATGCTTTGTAGTGTTCCTCGCTATGCTGACCCAGATTGAGAAGCTGCTGAAAATGAAGGCGTTCACTTCAAACTTCTCCCCTGTCCGGAGAATGCTCATATTGAAGCTATTGGATGTATTCAATTCTCTAAAACAATTCCCAGAGACCTCAAAAGGCAATTTTAGGCTAATATACTGACCAGAAGAAGAACTAAAGACATGAAATTGCCAGCATTTGGATACATGTTCACCCTTCTGTTTATAATGTTCTTACATCATCTAGTACCTAGCCATCTCCACCTCCTCAAACAAATCATCCAGTCTTTAGAAACGTTCTCTGCACATGACCAGATCCTTCTTCACATACCTTTATTCCAACATGAGAGCAGGTCAGGTGGTCACCAATGTCACCAACCTCTCCATCCTTCATCAATTCTCTTTCCAGCCTCTATCTTCAGAGGAAATCGTTTTTATAGAGGGGTCTTTGGAAGTGCAGTTATTAGTATAGAGAGAGTAGTGCAGGGGTAAAAACACATAACCTCGAGGTGATCTGGTGCTAAAGGTCAGGGGAAAATAACAAAACCTCTCGACAGAGACGGAGAGAGAGTTTCTTCCCCAGACGGTAACCTTGCTCAATACTGGACTGGTCAAACTCGCTCAACACCCAGTCAGGGTCGAATTCCTTAGAACTTAAATCTTCTTTGAGCAAAAAAAAAAAATATTTTTTTTTTTATTCACTTTAGCAAAACTTGACTGGTTCCATTTTTCTGGGTTTATCTCAGGAGATGGGATTTAAAGAGCTGCAGCTTCACCCGATAGCATGAGAAAATGAGAAAACGCATAAATATGCTCACTAACCCCGAACATTTTTCATACAGGATTATAATTAATCCAGTGGCGATTTGTTTATCATGGCAGATATTTCTCCTATAATGTTTTGTCCTGAATCACTGCCACGTCTGAGCTCCCACATGGGATTATGGGAAGTGGAAGGCAGCAAACGATGCACACAAAAGTTGAAGACTTCCTGCTAATCATTATTTTGGAATATTCTTCTGTGCCACTGATTTGCTGAGTTGCCCATGTGAAGATGAGAAGCTGATATATTTCTGAAAGGTTGCAAGGATTCATTAGGAGCAGTTAGCTTGCTAGCACTCTATTGGTCCATGCTATTAGTTTATGGTAAAGCCGTAGGTGAAATTTTGGTGTTTTTGTCATCTTGATTGTCCATAAGAACTCTGCCATGTAAAGGAGTGTAAGAAGTGTAGTTTGGTAATCAGGTGCAAAAAAAAATCTTCCAAAACATGCGTAAGATCCCTTTCAAAGTCCAGCACCCATTTTTCTTCCCGGTTTAAAAATGAATCTTCAGTCCCATTCCGCTTTGCCAAAGGGCACCATAATAAAAGATAATGAAGATTCTGAAAATGAGTTTTCTCACAGAACCATCAGTGCATCAGAGCACAATCACAGTAGGCAGATGGCAGTGCAGGGGTTCCTTAATGCCAGCAAGAGAGTTTATCATCTTCAAGGAATGATCAGGAAACCTTTTGGATTGGGATGTTGGAATCTGTGTGATGTTGTGATCTGCTTCACTGCTGGAAACTGAGCAGAAGAATTCTGCAGTGATGAATAAAGACCTGAGAGACAAATGTGAATAAATAAATAAATAAATCATAAAATAACCAGGTTACTAAATAAATAAATAAATAAAATTAATTAATGTGTAAAAAACAATATTATGATCAGTTCCTGTGGTCAATAACCAAATTCTTCGTGTCTTCACACTTCAGCCATACTACAGAAAACAAACCAACTCCTTCTGAACAATCAGAATCAAGAATTTCTAAGCATTTAGATTTTTTTGATCATTTCTCAGTTGTTAATATTTGCAGTGAAATAAAACGGCTTTCTGCTAATCGACCAATGGGATGAAAGACTGCTGCTTGTTTTTTCGTATCAGTGCCTTGTTTGTCTCGTTTGCTTGAAGGTGAGCATCTTGTGTAAGTTCTACCTGAAGCTGTTGTGTGTCTTGGTTCCTGCTCCACTTGGTTGCTTGTCTGGTTTTTACTCCGGAGGGTTTTTGTTGTTGTTGTTGTTAATGTTGTTTTGACCTCAGCCTACTTGTAAATAGACTGTTGTTATGTATCTATGCCGTATTGACTATGCATGCCTGTGCTTTGACTCCGTTATATTTCGGGGGTAAAAAAAGAAAATGAAAACAATATCCTGCACTACAACATGACATCCAGACACCTTTATCTTTCTTTAGGTTCCAGTTAAAAACAACCGAATGACTGCATCATAATCAGGTGAATTTTTTTTGCATTGTCTGAGAATAATCGCTGTGACCAGTGTGATTCAGTAGGAGGTGTAGATCGGATCTAATGTTATGTGACAGTCTTGTCCGAAACCGATTAAAGAAAAAAAAGAGAAAAAGAAAGGTTGCGCTGCTGCTTATTCCTGTAAAGTGTCCGAGGGAAAAATCAGTGCACATGAAAAGGGTTTGGCTCTGTTTTGATGTGTTTTATGAGACGTGAGCATTTTTAGGATCTTGTAGATCAGGTCAGGAGTCTGCACAGTGAAGCATGGTGGTGGTAGCCTTTGTTATTTCTGGACACAGTTCTCTTCAGATAGTCATGACTATAAAACATTTGTTTTGTGATTTTAAGTAATAATGTTTTTCTGGAATTTAATTAATAGCCAAACTCTTGATTGATTGATTTTGACCATTTTAGTAGTAATTTGTCTTTCACTGTAGTTGCAGGGAACTGGTTCCTTTTTTTTAATTTGCAAATCATTTTGTATTGATGATTCCTTCCTCTCCAACACGATCAGATGTATTTAGTATAGCTGTAATCCCAGTTATAATCCCAGTGGAATATTTATGCCTGAAGTCTTAATCATAAGAATTCTGCATGGTAATTACTTCCATTTCTGTATTTCACACTGCACTCGGCGACACGTTGGTGCTATTCAATTTTTAGGAGAAAGAGTGAAGAAAAAGTCATGTGAAATGCGGTTGAAGGGAGACGGCACCTCAGCTTTTACACTTCAATCAAACTTCCCCATTCATTTCCTGGACAAAAGCGAGTTTATCTGCCCGCTGTTGCGTTCGCTTGCTTGGGCGTTCTGGAGTTTTTGTGTTTAAATTGCGTCTATTGAGGCTCCTCCGGGGGAAGGTGGAAAATAAAAATGAACTCTTTTTGCACGCACAGTGCTGGAATTTACAGCAGCTTTTCGCCCGAAAATCCACTCAATACCAATTCGTTCAGCTGTCAGGCTGCTCTGTCTCTCCTCGGGACGCCGTCCTGCGCCTTCTCTGCATTATTCTGTTTGTCTTACACGAGCAATTAGAGAATATGCGAGCGTTTAGACGTGTCCCCTCCTTCAGAGCCTGACGGACCATGAAATGTTTAATTCATGATTTTCCAGCACACAGCAATCACTGTGTTATAGAAGCGTGTTTATTCAGAAACATAGACAGCTGTGTTGCATATGCATGCAAAAGCAATATTTCGTGCAACTTGATGAGCGCATGGAAGTGAAGGTTTAGTTGCTTCTGTCGACTGGGATACAGAATCCCAGCGTTCCTGAGATTAACTGCAATGTCAATTCCTGTGGAATAATAAAAAAAAAATCCCACAGATCATTGTTTTTTTTTTTTCGGGATTTGTTTCCTGTCACAATCCTCAGAGCGTTACGTAAGGATGCTTCCTTCGCTTAGCGGCTGGAAAATACAATAATGCAGTGGCGAGCTACGAAGCTGGTTTGTCTTCAGTCTGTCACTTTTTTTTTTTAAACCTTTTTCAGCAAACCCAATGAACTACATAGAGATTTCCAAATTATTTTATACTCTATATATTACGCTATTTTAGGCACGGTACAGAGCCCAGTGTATATATATAACAATAAAATCCAGACATTTTCCTGCTAAGCAAATTGCTTGCTTTTAATATGAAAACGTATGAAAAGGTCAGCTGAAGAAAAAAAAAAAACACCCTGGGTGCAAATTAGAGTCCTAAAAATAAGTCCATGAAAAAGGAAATGGAACACTCCATGGGCAAAGTCAGACGTACTGAAGCAGCTCTGAGCATCACGTCTCCCAGAGCCGCTCGAAACTTCAGCTGCTTCTGTCTGGAAATTTCTTTAGAAAATTATTTAATACCTTTTAGAAATTTGTTACATTTCTACTGTTGAGGTTTTATTCATAAAATTAATAAGTAATAGGGAAGATGTTCTGATGTACAGTACACTGAGTTTATTATTCAGCCTGAAACAGAACCCTATAGAACTCTAGAACAGACGAATCTCAGTTCAGTCGACATGCAGCAGTTCCACACAGATTTCATTCACACCATTTGTTTTTCATAAATCCGACATGATCTGATCCATATTTACAAACCCATGGAACTGACATACATTGGGATTCATTCAGCTTCTCTATTCAGCATCTTAATCCATTTCCAGTCTGATTCCAGCTGTTGGAATGTTAACGCGAATGAAAATAAATAAATGTTTATCCCAATTCACTTACATGCATCCAAATTACGTTCCTCTCTCAGCTCAGTGTTCATCATCAGGCAGAATATAGGGGAAGTTCGAGCTCAGCCACCAAGCTGCCACTGCCGGGCCCCTGAGCAAAGGCCCTTAACCTGAAGAATTATTTACAATGATGGACAAGAGCCAAATGCTATAAATGTACATGTGACAAACCGAATGTAGGTATAATAGATATAATGCCACATTATTATTATTATTATTATTATTATTAGTAGTAGTAGTAGTAGTAGTATGAGCTTCACTAAAAATAACTTTTCTTAATGAAATTCCTCCAAAAGTACTTTTTTTTTTTTTTTTTTATTATTTTACCATATTCATTAATTACACGTTTTGTATATTATGTGCAAATTTATTTGTATATATTTTTGGAAATGTGTAACTCTTATGAGCCTTTGCATTACTCTGTTTGTCCACGTCCTTGTTACAGCGAATCTTTAACACACAGGTTCAGACTGCGGCTGTTTCAGATACCAGATCTTCCTGATTCAAAAACAATCAGCAGCTATCGGTTACAGTGAACGCTGTCGTCTGGCTGACTTTCATAACACGTCCTCGTTTCCATCAGTCACGTGACCGAAGCGTAATAAATTGCTCTACACACTGACTTGTTAAACAGGCGTAGCAAAAAGCACCGTACGCTAAACACGGCGGCGATCCGGAGCGCAACGTGTTCCAGCGTTCTAACCTCGAAGAGAAACTCCGTAAAATAACAGCATATGCTGAGTCATCACAGTTTAGCATTCATGCTAGCTGCCTGTTCTTTACCCAGTAAACCGAACAGCTTTTCCTGGAGATCACAGAACATAAATATTTTATTTCCTGTCAGTTCAGAATAACGGAGGGAATAGAAATGAAATGGAATGTTTTTTTTTTTTTAAAAAACATCATAAACTTTGCTCGCTTATTACATATCTGAGGTAAATCTGAACTACCGCTAATTCATTTGGGGGAAGAAGATCTTTAGTCTGAAGTTTTTTTTTTAAGAATTTCTCCAAGTGGATTCGGAGCAGCATTAGCAGGATTAAGCTCCAGATGGAGCACTAATTTCTCTCAGGCATTAGATGCTAATGATCTGATCTGATTTCTGGGAAAACATTTTTTTCATATCGATTCCAAGATATGAGAAAAACAACTAAGGTAATGTTGCAGGGGTGAAGCGGTGCACTGATGTTTGAGCTTTAACTTTATAAAGTACGTAGCATGAAGCTAAATGAAGGATAGGAACACCAAGTCCTGCTCCTCTTCCAAAACATAACTGTGACTGCTTATCGCTTCCCTCAGAAATAACACCAACCATGGCTGAAGTTCCCAAACCCATGTCAGTAAAAAAAGAACTCCAAGGCTTTCAAGGGAAATGGTAGGTCATTGGTTAAGTCATTGGACTTGTGATTGAAAGATCCTGAGATCAAATCCCACCCAGCTGCCACTCTTGGGCCCTTGAGCAAGGCCCTTAACCCTCAATTGCTCAGCTGTAATTCGCTCTGGATAAAGGCCTCTGCCAAATGCCATTAATGTAAATGAATCAGAATCAGGTTTATTGGCCAATAAACCTGATTCTGATTCATTTACATTTAAGAGTGGCATGATCTGTGATAAAAAAAAAAAAATATTGGATAAGATGTTGTACTTCTGATTTGAAGGTCATAGGTTCAAATCCCAGCACCACAAAGCTGCTACTGAATAACCCTTAACTGCTCAGCTGTATATGTGAGATAAATGTAAGTCGCTCTGGATAACGGCATCTGTTAAAATGAGGTAAATTAAATTCTATTCAGGATCTTTTCTGAAGGATCCATTCCCGATCCACCAGGGGCCTGAAGCACACATCTCATTAGGGTTGATTTGTGGTGGTGGTGGTAACATTGACTCATTCCAGTGACTCGAATATTTAGATTGCTTTCACCAAAATGATTCATTCGGTTATTATTTCCCTAAGTTACATCAGTGCAGGTTCATTTGGAGACACAGAAATCAAAAGTCTCGTCTCTGGCTTTTTTTGGGAGAAGTTGCATGGCTACGCATGGCTACGCCTTTTCTCCTCTCACTGATACAGGCAGATTTTGTGTTCCAGCTCACGGCTTTTTTAATTCATAATCACAGAGCAGACAAGTAGAAAATGAGCCAGAATCGTGTCCTGTATTTCAGGATGCGAGGACAAGACGACACGTCTTTATAGCTACATTTTGTTCGCCAGATTTTTGTCGTCGTCGGTATTAAAGTCACTGCATTTGAGATGTAATTTTCCACTTACATGCGGTAAAAATGATCAAAAAATGATCTGGGCTCAACTCCGAGTCCTTTCACCCATTACAGAGAACTCAACAAGCAGCGTAAACGCCGTAACGTCTCATTTCTCTACTTTTCAATCATTTTCAGTATTTTCAGGTTTTAAAGTTCATTCATTCACAGGCAGAGAACTGAAATGCGTAACACAGGCCATGCTAATCACAATGCTGAGAAGGTAATGATCAACATTAGCATTATCACTAAGGTTAGCTAATTAGCTTGTTGCATTAATACTGGTGCATGTCTGCTGTAGTTGCTGAGCTACAATTTTAGTTTAAAGTTCACGATAATAAAGGATCACTGAAAGCAACTGCTAAAGTGCGGTTAAAGGAGAACCTTATAAAAGTTTGCATTTATTTTCTTTAAAAAGTGTCGATTTGGGAAATGAGATTAATTGCAAACTGCACATTACAAAACACAACAAATGCATTATATTCTATATTTGTTGTTCTTATCTCCCTATGGTTGTCCACTGTTGCAGAAATGAAAGAACAGGCTGGATTGGTGTTTGATTGTCTCTTGAGTTTGGTATGAAGTTATCACCTTGAACCCGAGCTGGAGGAGAAAACTTAACATCCCCGAGCGACCTCCCAACTCTAGACGTAAATAATGTAGAGTCCTGAGCTGTGGATATCTCTGACTCCAAAACAGTTAAGGAGCAAAGAATGTGTGCCTTCATGAGACAAATCTGCACCATATGTGTTTATGTTTAAGAGAACAGTCGCTCCAGAAGGCAATAATCAACCAGGAAGTGGGACTTTGCTGTATGGCAGGCGATGAAAAATGCCTGTAGTGGGGCAGAGAATGAACAAAGTGTCTCCCTAAGAAAGAAGGCCAGTGGAGCTGAATCACGCCAGTGTGCAGGTACATTACATCCATGCTCTCGTTCACTGTGTAGATGAAGTTCAACTTCTGTTGTCTGGCAAAAAAAAGTGTGAGGAAGAAAACAAATATTGAAAATGGCACTTTTTGATGGAGAACTCTGTTGGAGAACCTCAAAACATCATTCCAGGGTATAAATATTAGTAAAAAATGTTTGCTACACTCATATTTAAATCTTTATCTATTGTTACTTCAACACTGATGAGCATAAATCATAAAGAATGTACCATTTTCCTAAATTTTCTCAATGTTGTTTGCAGTCTACAGGTTGAGTGGTTGCCCTCTGCAGCACCAGCATGGGTTTTTGCCTGACAGGAGTGGGACCTGAAGTGGCCTCCACATCGTTATCTTGTAGCTCATCTGCTGCGAGGTTGTGGATTCTGAGATGCTTTTCTGCTCACCACAGTTGCAAAGAGTAGTTCTTTATTTATGGATTATGTATATCTTCCTGTCAGCTCGAGGCAGTCTGGCTGTCATTCTCCTCTCATCAACAAGACATTTCCAGCACCAGATCTGCTCCATGCTGGATGTGTTTTTGCCCCATTCTGTATAAACATTCGAGACTGTTCTAAGATCTGGATTTTCTGAAATAACCCTGACATGCCACGTTCAAGGATTTCTCCTTTTTCTGATGTTTAATGTGAATGAAAATCCAGTGTCTGCGTGAGTTTTGGTGTTGTGCTGCTTCCACCTGATTGGCTGATTGAACATTTGCATGACTGAGCAGGTATACAGGTGTTATTAAAGTTAATAAAGCTGAGGGAGTTCTGCAGTGATGTTTTGAGGAAACATATGAGTCGAGGAAGGTTTGGTGGGATTTTGAATAACGCCGTGTGAGTCCTTCTCGAGCAGATGAATACGTTCCTCAATATTAATTTTGAACATTCTTTACAGAATATCTTGGACCTTTCAATAAAAAAGAACAAATCCCAGTTTCTGTTTGTTTTCATTTCCGTTCGTCCGGCACAGACGTGACCTGTAGGTCAGGATCGTTCTAATAGTGACGTGTTGATGTTTTTGAGACGCTGTGTACAGACGGATGGAGTATGCATGTTTTGTTTCGTTGTATTCTCTCTCCAGTGTATTGACGCCTCCTTAACCACCCACAATGTTCTGCACAAGCAGCAACACAATATGTACGGCAGGAAGCCAGACTCCATGCTCTGCCTGAGCAGATGTGGGGATTAGCATTATTTAAAAAAACAGGCTCACTGTGGAGAATTGGCCTGATGTTGGAATGCTTGCCTTCGGTATCGATGTCTATCTCGGTCGGAACGTATACAGTTCATAGGAACACCGGAATTCTTGCACGTTATCTTCCATTTGCAACCAATGGATTCCTGCTAACACAATCCCCTAAAGCTGAAGTAATTGTTTATATCAGCCGTGTCACCTGGTAGAACAGTTTTGAACTTTTTTCCCCACACCGTTTTCCCAAAGCCATTTCCTCCCCTGTATTTCCGCCCCATACAGTGAGAATTACGCTTCATTTAATATAAGAGGAACCTCACATGGCTCAGAGACGCTGTCATTACTTCCGGCTCGCTGCAGTCCACCTGCCCTGTAATTAATAAAGCGCTGCCATTTAGTGCAGCTTTCCATCTCCTACTTTGATTTGCCTGTCAGAAGCTATTAAAAGCCCTGGTGGGAGGCCGAGCCACAATCCCACCATCTCGACTCCGAGTCACGAGCCAGAATAAAAACCGCATGGTGTTGGAGCTCTGAGAACTTCACTCATAACGCTGGTGTGGTGGTTTCAATGTGACGGTTGAGTTCATTCTACACGGTGAGAATTTAATAACATGATTTTATTAATTACTCGTTTAGATCCATGTTCCATTAGAAGGATGACATCAGTTTGTCCATGATCTCACTGCAATTCCTTTGTATTGAGTTCATTTAATCTCTATTCTTCCTCTCTTTCTTCACTTCTCTCTCTTTCTCACACTGTATCATGAGCAGCGAATGATTCTTTCGCTGGCCATTTTGATGTGTTTATATTTATTTGGTTGGCCCCATTGATCCCAGACAGACAGACTGACAGACAGAGAGAATGAGAAAACTGCCACGTCTCACAGTGACAAAGGAAAAGAAAAGAAGCAGAATTTTGGTTGATATCAAGCAAATAAACTGATAAAATGTACTGGTTCATGGAGCAACACTGGCATTTCATTATAAATCATTATAAATCATTATAAATCATTAACATTGCCACATGATGTAAACTTACTATATATTGGTAATAATATTTCTGATAAATGAATGGAGTGTTGATGTTTTGATGGTGGAAAAGTCAAGTGAGAGAATAATTTTTGGAGGAACGTTGATCATCTGTTTATCTGCTGCAGTTCCACAGACTCGTGTTTTCATATTTCATTCAATTTTCCATTTTTCTTTTTCACCAGAAATCTTAGTCAGCAGAAAACGCTTCTGAAAGAATCACTGACCAAATGGTGTAGTAATGAACATTCGCAGTGTCCAGTGTTCTAGTAGTTGTAGGAATTCATTGGACCATGTTACCTTGTTGTGACGTTTCCCTCATGAATTATATTCCCATGTACGGAGCAGATAAATAAAAGTCAGTCCTTCTATGGGGATAAAATGCAGATTTCGGAGGATGGCGTGTTTGTGTTCAGATGCATGGATCAGATAAGATTGGCTTCTAAAGTCTAAAAGGGTTTGGACATACGAATACGGTCTGTTTTAGATTTGTGTCACCCGTTCGACAGGGACCCAAGTTTCCATCGACATTATTAAAGCCAGAATGTGTTCTCTGTCATGGATCGATATTATAGTCGTGCTTTCAAGCTAAATGTGTCTTTATTAGCAAACAAATCCTGGCTTCATCTCACTGCGGGGAAATCAGACCTGCTTTTCATCATTCTTCCTACAGGAAAGGCAGAACGTTCCTTCAGCAAGGGAATGTTTCTGTGTGTGTGTGTGTGTGTGTGTGTGTGTGTGTGTGTGTGTGTGTGTAGTCACGCCGATGTCCCGTGATGACCTGGCCTTATTCGGAGATCGCCTCGATGTTTTCTCTTGCTGTCTGTTTAACTGATATTGATTAGATTATCTGCTCATATTCACACACACACACACACACACACACACACACACACACACACACACAC
>JAAIIK010019691.1:146001-156901 GCA_014706435.1 Silurus glanis | reverse complement strand
CACACACACACACACACACACACACACACACACACACACACACACACACGGACCTGCACTCTCTCCCCTGACCCCATTAGCAGGTCGTGGGAGGACGCCACCGAGAGACGAATTGGGTCGTGTTATCAGAGCATGACGCTTACAGTGAAAACATTCCTATCTATGGATAACCTCTGGAATCTTGGGTTAGGAAGTTCCTCCTGTGTAATCTCGCTCAACAGAACCTTAAACACGCCTCTTATCTGCAACAATTTTGGTTGAGAGAGTAAAAGCTTTGATTTGAAATCGTAATTGATTTTTCAGAAAGAGGAATGTAACTGATGTCGTTTTAGAGAAGACCTGGAGAGCAACATCTACGAATAGCATCTGAACTCTGGAGCCTCACAGAAGTTCTGGAGTTTAACGGGTTGGAGCTGTTCTTCTAATTCAGTTCAATTCAATCTTATTTCTATAGCGATTTTCACAATTGACATCGTTTTAATACAGCTTTACAGAATTATAGAACAAAATTCACTTCTATTGAAATGCATGAACTGATGAGCAGAACTACGGTGACTGAGTCTCAGGGTTTCTTCATCATCCCATCTAAGGGAGTTTTTCCTTCTCCACAAAGTGGCTCCTCGTCTGGGTGACACCAAGAGTGTGATTCTAAATCAGTAAAACATTACAGACACCAGAGTGTGAGTGTGAGTGATGTCCTTTCTACAGTCAGTTGGAGCTCCTGAGCAACTCTTACTGTATATTAGCTGAACATCTGAGGTCTTTTCACCACCAACTCCTCCATGAAACAGCAGATCTAGAAGTATGTTTTTCAGTATTGATTAAGAAGTTGTTTATCCTCAAATTCTGAGATCTTCATGAAGTGGGATCCAGCTGGAGCTGGTACGTCGCTAGGTGTCTCGTAGATCCGTCTAACTCCTTTAGTTTTCATTTAAACCTGATCGCTTGTACGTTGTGGTTTTCTGAGCATCAGGGTTTAGTGGCAGGTTTTTAGTTTTTTATGCCGGTGTTATTGACATGGTGATGAAATAATGATGGGATCGCTGGCGATCGGAGCACGAGTGAAAGATCAGGGTGGTTTGCGACCCACGATGCAGATCAAAGCATTGAGGTTTCATAAATAATAACGTCCAAACGCGTCTGCTGCGGCCGATAAGCCTGGCGCTCTTGTTTAGACGCCGTGTCTGTAGACGGACTCCAGTCTTCTTTCAGCGAATCACTGTCTAACACCGAGCACTTTCTCACAGAGAGATCAAACAACCAAGAGCACGAGAATCTGCAGGAACCTTCAGGTTCATTCCCATCACAATGATCCATTTCATTATTACAATTCATCTAAAAACTGGAATATTTCTGAAATTACTGTTCATTGTTCAAAACATCTCAGGCTTTTGTCAAAATTATTTTTCTTTTTGTTTAAAATGTTTATTTTTCCTAATATTTTTACGCCACACCAGTCGGAGTGTGTGTGTGTGTGTGTGTGTGTGTGTGTGTGTGTTTGCTGAAAACCACATGATGTGATTGTAATTTCATTTCAACACTTTTTTAAACTGGTCTTGTTTAGAGAAAAGTAAAGCTTCTGAGAAATCCAGCGGCTGATCTCTATCGCAATAAAAAAAACGTTTTTACGAGTACCTGATGTACGTCTGTTTGAACATTTGCTTGTTCTTTATACAGTTTCTAACACAACCAGGGTCTGTTCCTCATTAGGAGTACAGGAGGACGAAATGCTGGAACGTTCCACTTCTCTGTGCTCATGTGATGATGTGATGTGGTGGTTAAACATTCTGACCCTTAAACCATTTCTATTCTGCTTATGAATTAGAACGATGCGAGTATAAAGCAGCTGGATTATTTACGTACGGCTTTTCTAACGTTTCCGAGTTCACGTCTCGCTTCGCCTGCAGTTGTCCTCTGACATTTTATGCAACAATCGGAGAACATTTCTTGTTGTGCCTGTAATCATTAATTTATTCTTCTCTCCTCTCATGAATATGAAATCAGTGACCCGTATTATCCGCATCTCTCGACCCGCTCGGCTCGGTGCAGGAACGCTACGTGGCCGTGGATTCTCCTACCTGACCTCATGAATATACAATCAATCGGGAAATACGCATCGGCGTGACTTTAGAGCGACGTGGCATTAAAATGTCAAATCTGCAGCTTGGATTTGCATGGATCAGACTGCGATTGGCTGCGATTATAGTGGCGTGTTTTCCTTCGAGCTGCAGCGATCACTGAAGGCCTTGTGCACATTTAATATGGAAATGATGAATTCTAAAACTGCCCAGATGCTTGGTGCAGGATGCAGGCTGATCAGGAACAGTGTGCTGGACTTACGCTTCATGTTTATGCAGAATCGAATTGTGTTCAGATCAATACACTTTGTCATTTCCCTTCACTTGCTGTATAATAAATCTCCCCTTTACAGGAACCACTGTATCTGATCACAAGGAGATCAGGTATTTACTTCACCTGGTACTGGGTCTCATGTTACGGCTTCACACGATCCAAAAGTGAACCCAAGTTCAAGTTATGCAAGTAAACACACGAAACTGATCATTATGGCTTTAATCATAAATATCCATCACTTTACAGCATAATGCCTGCTACAACTCCAGAATGAGTTTAATATCAAAACAAGGAAAGTGAAAAGTTGAGTTTTTCTTTTCAATTCTAATATTAATGGACATTCCTCAGACCATTACACCACCCCCACCAGCCTCTAACAGCAGCTCTGACTTGTATCTCTGTCTAGAAAAGCGGAATCAATTTGGAGATTCCTCAGACCGAGTGATGGGTTCTAATCTTGTGGAGACGTTCGTTTGGCCCCTTAAAGTCCTCGGATGTGAAATCCATCTGAAGGTCGTGTGGTCAGAGATGTTTTAATGCTCACCAAGGCATTTTTTTATTTTTCATTTCATCACATATTACTCTCACAGTGACATACAAAAGAATGATCATGTGATATTTCTGTAAAAGTCTGATTGGTCCAGTTGTTTCTACATGGTGAAACCCAGTCTTCATGATCTATCATCACACTGCAATGGATACAAACACATTATCGCATTAGACACTCATTTTATTTATTTTTATTTGTAGCAGGATGCTACTCTATGTAAGTTCCTGTATTTTCTTTCCTTTCTTGTGTAGCTTCTGGCGTTCATCTTGCATCATAAACACGAGGTAAAGCGAGCCGAACACGTGGCGTATCGCTTCACAAACCTCTCCAGCCGCCTTTTGATCGTGTACACCGCTCATGAGAGGATCTTTTCCTGGTTTTTCTCAAAGCAGTAAAGAAATGCATATCTTTGAGAAGAGAAAAATTGTGCTAATATATTTTACTGAAATGTTTTATGCTAAAGCAGACAAAGCAGAAGAAACCCAGCTATTCCTCCCTCATGTGCAGCAGGAAACACACCCTGTACACATCTGACCCATATATTATTCACAATAATCTAATTATGGACCTTCAACTTGTGTCACTCAGAAACCTCTGGAGAGCTCTGACTTCCAACTCACAACACATGATTTAAACACAGTGTTCTGTTTTAAACCTTCCATCCAGACTCCATCCAGACTCCAACCAGACTCCAACCAGACTCCAACCAGACTCCAACCAGACTCCAACCAGACTTCATCCAGACTTCATCCAGACTCCAACCAGACCCCAACCAGGCTCCAACCAGACCCCAACCAGACTCCATCCAGACTCTAACCAGACTCTAACCAGACTCCATCCAGACACCAACCAAACTCAAATCAGACTCCATCCAGACAGTAATCAGACTAAAATCAGACTCCAAATAGACTCCATCAAGACCACAACCAGACCCAAAATAGACTCCAATCACTAATATTTTTATATATTTTACCCATGAGTTAATAAAAGCCTGCAGTTACTATAATAATATACAGACCGCAGTCTCAGAGATTTCTCAGGATGACAAAGAATCCAGAGGTGCGACCTCACAACATCTGTTTCCCCCTGAGTCAGAAACACCAGAATCCAGGTTCCGGACAGATCATCAGCAGTCCAATTCATGTCTTTAAGTGTAAATAAAAGAAAAATTAGCAGTGTGAGACACACTCATTGTGTGTGTGTGTGTGTGTGTGTGTGTGTGTGTGTGTGTGTGTGTGTAAATGCATATTAGATCAGCACACACACCTCAAACAGTAGAAATGTAGCTCTGAGCCTCCTGACTGTCCACTTCCCCTGTGCTTAAAGAGAAGCTTTGAACTGTCATGTAGCTGTTTCATGTCTCAGATCCTATGTCTCCCCCCCCCCCCCCCCACCCCACCAGCCCAGGTGACATGACCTCTGACCTCTGCTCCTTCACACACCATATTATTTAAGCAGACGTGAGCCTGGCAGCAGGTGGCGCTGCCTTTGTTGATTGACCTTTAGCCTTACTGCTATGAATAACACACACACACACACACACACACACACACACACACACACACACATTTATATATACAGTGGAGGGCCATCAGGACCAGCAAGTCCTTCACTTTTGGCTTAAACTCTTTAGAATCACTGACTAATGTTTTAATATATTTTTGTTCATGAATATGTATTAAATTATTCCCAATTGTCCAATCATTCATTTTATAACGTTTCTCTCAGGTGCACTGCTTCCTGTAGTGTATGTTCCTGTGTGTGAGATCCTGTGTGTGATGCAGCTCTGATCTACTGCACTTCTTTATAATACTGATGATTTCTGTAGACGTGGCATCATGATGATGGGTTTAAGAGGTGAATTGGATCAGGTAGAACATCACTGAAGGCCTACATCAGTCCCTGACTTTACTAAGGGTCTAGATGAAATCTCACACATCTCCATAAAATCTAGTGGAACATCTTCCTAGAAGAGTAGAGCTCTTTATAAGAGTGAATGGGACAATGTGTATCTTCAGGACACTCCCTGGCTAATGGATCAACACTGTGATGAAGGATCTGATCAGAAGCTGTGAGTAACTCTGAAACCAGGACATGGTTACAGCTTTAGTTTTTCATATTGGAAAAAAAACAACATTCTAATATAATTACTTGTTACGTCTTAGATCATAAAAAATAACCCGATTTCACAGTTCTTTGTGTTCGTTATTAAAACCCAGGAAGGAGAAAATGGCGTGAGTTTGTGTGTCGCAGAGGGCTCGGCATTTCCTCGCTGCAGGTTTTTACATTCTTCTCTCGACTGCTCGGAAATCAGATGCCCTGTGAACATTCTCTCCTCGAAACCCAGCAGCTGCTGAACGCTGACTAAAGCCTCGCCTTCGGCGTCGTTTCCTAGCCTTGCAGAGTCGTGTCTATTCTCACAGGCGCCGCTTCCAGCCTCAGTTTATTTTCCAGCGGTTTGAAGCCTGTCCTTCACAGTTTAGAGACAGACCTCACTCGATCCTTTCTCTCTCTCTGTCTCTGTGTCTCTCAGCTGGTTTAGCCGAGTGCACTGACAGATGTCACGGTATTCATGAATATGTGGTGTACATTCTGCGTCCATGGGCCTTTGATCCTCTTTTCAAACGAGACGTCTCTCGGCGGCGCTCGCCGACTCGCTGCACATTTGCTGCCGCAACCTGTTTGTTTTCTAGACGAGGAACGTCTGCGTGTCGCATGCAAAAAACACCAGGGCAACGACGCTGGATCGAATTAGCATCCTGTCACAGCTTTTTGTCTCCATCGACTGCAATGATGCACGTCGTACTCACAAAGTCTGGTGACTCACCTGAGAAGTGCTGGATTGTTTTTGTTTGTTTGTTTGTTTGTTTGTATTCCTGTCCCTAAAATGAGTCCCACATCCACTGACTGCTTCTTTCTCAGGTAACTAGAAAGAACCTGAGAACTAACTGCCCATTAATATGTACTAAATTATTCCCGATATTCGATTCTCTTTATTTCGTACTGTTTTTCTGTAAGTTATGCTGCTTCCTGTAGTGTCTGATTATGTTGGAGTTTCTATCCAATCAGATTTCAGCCTCACATTACATGTTGCTGGCATCATAATCTCCCGTGAGGTCCTGTGGCTCCTGTGGCATAAACTCCAAGTTGCTTGAAGGCTGTTGCTGTAACTAATCAGATTGCTGACTCTGAGGTCCTCCAGCAGGCGTCCAATAACCTCAGCATTTTCACGTCCTCTGATTGGACGGTCAGAGAGCCTCAATAATCAGAGCTAGCAAATCACATCTGTATCAAACTGCACAAAAACAACATCTAATCCTGTAGATTTAAGAGGGTTTTTTATACCACAACCACTGACAGAGGAGAATCAGACGTGCTTCTCTGAACGTAACAGAGAAAAGAGTCCATTGTTGGGATGGCTGAGGTCCTTCACAATGTTCCTGACCCTGGTCCAGCACCGTGTGCTGAAGATGTTCTGCAGGTCAGGGAGATCAGTGCGGATGATAAGTTCAGATGAAAGCACCACCTTCTGGAGGGCTCGTCTATCCTGCATGGTGCTGTTCCTGAACCAGGAGGTGATGCTACCAGTCAGGACGCTCTCTGTGTGATGTGATGAGGTGAATAGCGATGCTCCTGTTAGAGATGATGTATGTGGAGGTGCAGTTGTGGCTCCAGTGAAAGGAGACGTGTTGAATTTGGGTTCATTGGGTTTCTTGATTTAATGATGACGTTCGTTCTCACTGTATGAGATCCTCTGTTCTTCTCTGTTATAATAGTGATTCTTTCTGTGGCCTGTACAAATTTAATAATTGCTCCTTTACATTCGATAGTAAAAAGATATAAAACAATTTAATTCAATGATAATCCCACTGGGAACCCAGAGGCAGTGACTGAGTGAACCTCAAGATCAACTGGAGAACCCAGAACTAAATAGTGATTTCTTCTGACTGATACTTCATGTATTCCCATAAATACAGTTGCATGTAAAAGCAAAGAAATGTTGGCAGAAAGCACAAACACTACAGACTTTACTGTGGTCTAATAGAGAGAAACAGTTCCTTACAGAATGCCTTTTATGTATTTATTATAATATTATATAATAGTATAAGTTCTGGTGTCGGTTATAATAATGAATTGGATCTCACATTAATCTACACTGATCACATCCCCCTTCTCTCAACCAAACACACACTGATAAGGTTAAAGAACAGCGTTTGAACATTTCATCCCAATTAATCTTCTGCTTTCTGGTCCAGAATGTGTTCCACGTTGCAGTCTGGTGGTGACAAAACCTGCTGGAATTCTTGTTGATCTAAGTTGGCAGTTTGGAACACACCGGCTCAGGCGAGCCTCGTGGTCTTACGGCACACAGCTCATTTATTTTTGTTATTGCGACTCGTAGTACAACACCAGATATGTGTTTCATTACCTTGTGTTCTGACAGGTAGAGTGTAAATACATGCGTTCCCAGTCGGAGAACCCGTGTGCTCTGAGCTCGCCAATGTTGCTTTGTCTAATCTGTTGTGACGCTGACAACAGAGCAAGAAACCAGAAAACAACCTCCGAAGCCAGAAGCGAGAGCAGACCGGTAAACAAGACGCCGAGGGCAATCGAGTGACACTTTCCCATTAAAAACAATGAAACACCAGTGAAGAGAGGCTGCGCTGTGCCCATGACCCCTCCTTGACCCCTGGAGAAGGAAAAAAATAAAACGCTTCATTTCTCTATTCACCTCGATTTCTCTTTTCATGCCTCGGCACTTCTCCAGGGCTGGTAATGATATTGGTTTCTCTCATCGAGGCCTTTGAGAATCTGCCCAGTCTTTTGTCACAGAGGAGATAGAGGGATCCTCTTGCTCTCTCTGAGGGAACAGATGAAGAGAAGAGCCCTCATCCATAGCCACCTTCACTCTGTAGGGAACAAAGAGACCTTCAACCAAAAACTTCAACAGGTTTTTTTTCCTTTTTTTCTCCCTTCAATCCCAATGGTGTCTGTACAGAAAATATTTTTGAGGCTCTTGAATGGGAACCGAGGGTTTCTTATTCTTCCAGTTTCATCAACTGTCCATTAATCCTCACATTAAGAGGCACTTAAAAGACTATTGCGCTCTAGTTTATCTTCTATACACAGCCATCGAGTGGAACAAAAATACACAAGAGTTTTGTTGTGTACTACAGACAGAGGCTTGAATATCCTGCCCACAGATTCTTAATTAAACTACACATGCATATGCATGTTCTGACTGTGAATGACGGTAGTACAGTATTCATAACATACAGAGTGTGTAGTAATTTCATTTCTGAACCAAGATGAGCCTGGAACAGACTGACCAGATGAGAATAAAAGATAATTCCCTGAAGGGGAAAAGACAGACGGATGAAGGGGAAGCTCCTGTAGGCATTTATTCTCATTTTAACAAAATATGAAATGAACCAAACTGAAACGGCTTTTTCACAACTAACGTGCTACAGATAAAGTTTACAGTGACAATAGTGCAATATTTAATGATTTAGTGTGTGTGTGTGTGTGTGTGTGTGTGTGTGTGTGTGTGTGTGTGTGTGTGTCAAGTCAAGTTTATTTCTATAGCACTTTTCACAACAGACATTGTCTCAAAGCAGCTTTACAGAATTGTAAGAGTGAAGGTGAATGGTGTGTGTTTATCCCTGATGAGCAGCATGGCTGTGTGTGTGTGTTCAGTAAATATGTGTTGAGGAGTCTGATGGTTTGAGGGTAGAAACTGTTACACAATCTGGTCTCGAGCATCCGAAACCTCTGGTACCATTTTCCAGGTAACAGGAAGGTGAAGAATGTTTGTGTGTGTGTGTGTGTGTGTGTGTGTGTGTGTGTGTGTGTGTGTGTAGGTGTGAGGGGTGTGTGTGTAGGTGTGAGGGGTGTGTGTGTGGGTGTGAGGGGTGTGTGTGTGGGTGTGAGGGGTGTGTGTGTGTGTGTGGGTGTGAGGGGTGTGTGTAGTTATCCAGTGTTAGTGTATTTGCTAATACATTGCTTGGTGTAAATTCCCTGCAA
The DNA here is from genome assembly GCA_014706435.1 of Silurus glanis. Classification (NCBI taxonomy): domain Eukaryota; kingdom Metazoa; phylum Chordata; class Actinopteri; order Siluriformes; family Siluridae; genus Silurus; species Silurus glanis. Next base: position 147,975 of record JAAIIK010019691.1, on the reverse strand, counting down.
GCTTCTACTGCTTATCCTGCTTAATGTATGTAGCATTACATCTTCTCCAACATTGATGTCCTTCAGCTCGACTGTCTCCATACACTACTGTAACAAACCTGTTTGAGTTCCCGTGTTCCTCTGCTTCACCATGAGCTCTCCAGCCAAGCCTCATGAAAGGTTGATTAAATGCAACGAAACCTGGAGGAAAAAAAAAGACTCTCTCCTTCTTGCTCTCTCTCTCTCTGAGACTAACCGTCTCTTTGACCTCAACCCGTTTCCTCCACTGCGTAACGTGCCACGGTGTAATTGCGGCTGGCAGGGCACACTAGAGAATGAGGCTAATTTAGCAGGCCACGTTAGCGCAGACGTGACACGGCTAAAGTGAGCCAAATGGGGCAGTGAAGAAGCACGAGGCCGTCTGTTCCTGACGAAGATCACACACAAATATACACAGGCACAGGTGTAAATACACCGAGCAGGACAAACACACACTCATTACAGTTAAATAATTTTCTCTTTTATCTGTTACTAAAGTTAAAGCCTTTATCTACATGTATCCAGATACCTGACCGCTAGCGCTGCGTAAATGTACTCGCTTACTAGTGTAGTGCCATTCCGAACGAATTCATTTACTGATTCATTCTAATGCTAATTCTTACTATTGATTCAGAATCTTTATGCTAGCATTACTCAGCATATTACAAATAGTAGTTAGCAGATAAGAGGAGGTTGTAGATCAACAGTAAAAGCATTCAGAAACATCTCACACTACCTCAGCCAGGTTCAGCATGTAGCTGTCAAGCACAAGGTTTGAATATGAAAATCTAAAGATAATCTAGCTAATCTAGCGCCTAAACCATGCCTGGTGTGTGTGTGATGTTAAGCGCCGATTAAACATACAGAACGCTCATAAATTCTTTCTGAGCTCCTGGATTTTAAATAACAACTCATTTTAATTTATCCCACTGATGGAATGATGTCATTGTTTGTTTTGTATCGCTGCACGGATTCTGGACTCCACAGCAGGAATGGAGCTACATCAAGGATGGGTTCATAAAATGGAAGTTGTTCAGTTCCTGTGGGTTGTAATGATACCTGTAATATCTTCCTCAAGGGCTCTGGTGGATCGTGTGTCTCTGGAAGCCACTTTCATGACCATTACGTATTCTTTCCTCCAAAATGTGGATGAGGACTAAAATTGCTCTTATTTTGGGCCCAAGTCTTAGAATAATGTTTATATAACTGCGACTTGGCACACAGGAAAGATCCGGTCTTTGAAAACAATCGGGGGAAAAAAGTGGCAAACAACTTGGAGCTGGGAGTTCATGAATAAAACATAGCTCAATAATGGGATGTTATAGAGTGGGAGAGCAGGAGTGAGAGATCCGGGAGGAGATGTTAACTGTTTGTGTGGAGCTTCGGCTTTGAGAGATCTAATGAAGACGTTCTGCTGAGAAGAACAAGCCTCGGTGCATGCAGGAACGCCATCCTGAAAGCTCATGGACACGAGTTTAAATCGTTTTCCCACACTGCGGCAGGCCCTTTCTTTCCTTTTGACTGTTATTTGCCTCTCGAGCTGGTTTTATTTAGGATGGTCCTCTGTACACTGCATCATCACAATCATTAGTTTATGCAGGGTCATGTGGTGTGTCCCTAGGCTAGGGACATGTGGTGTGTGTTAGAGGTGCAGGGTCATGTGGTGTGTCCCCGGGGCAGGGACATGTGGCGTGTCCCTGGTGCAGGGTCATGAGGTGTGTGTTCCTGGTGCAGGGTCATGAGGTGTGTGTTAGTGGTGCAGGGTCATGTGGTGTGTCCCCAGGGCAGGGAAATGTGGTGTGTCCCCAGGGCAGGGTCATGTGGTGTGTCCCCAGGTCAGGGTCATGTGGTGTGTGCCCAGTGCCGGGTCATGTGGCGTGTCCCTCCAGTGCAGGGTCATGCGGTGTGTCCCTCCGGTGCAGGGTCATGCGGTGTGTGTGTGTCTCCGGTGCAGGG
>JAAIIK010019691.1:119912-131712 GCA_014706435.1 Silurus glanis | reverse complement strand
GTGTGTGTGTGTGTGTGTGTGTGTGTGTGTGTGTGTGTGTGTGTGTGATGTGTGTTATCGGAGTTCCATTATGTACCACTTTTGCGTTGCACATAGGAATGAAGCCCATTACAATGCATTACCTTCTGTATTCTTCTTACTTTCTCTGTAGCTTTGAGACGAGGAAGAACGCGGTGTATATGCAGAAGGTCAGAGTTTTCTGCTACTCTGCTGTTTAGATCATTACAGCCAAACTCCACACCACTCAGAAGATAATGCTAAAACAGCCAGAGGGGATTACAAAGCATCTCACTTCTCTGCTCCACCTGGCAGACTGTAAATTATTCACCACTCGGGCAAAAATACACTGCAGGTGTCAACACTGCATTATGGGGCATCAGAAGAAGCAATCTTTATAAACTGTTCTGCAACAAGTTTCGCAGTTCATCAACGGTCCAGAGTGTGTTTTCACTGGCACGTAGCCTCTACAGCTCACACAGCTGATTTATTTCTCTTGGAAAGAGAGAAAAACAGACTGAAATTTACACCACAAACCAGGGCAGAACATAATTCCATTATTTTAATGACGTGAAGGCTAAGACACACTGAGGAATGTTGGGGAGATGATTAACAGGAACAGGAAGTGAATCCAGGCTCATAATAATGGCCATGGGTTAGATCTGCTCTGCTTTACTGACATGGAGGAAATGAACGTGGAGGTATTGTGAAGTTCATAAAGTACCAGATATTTATTATTTATAACATAATTGGGATCTGAAGTGAATTTTTACACTTTTCTATCACAGCACTCACTCAAGAGCTCTTGTGTCTGGGTTTGATGTGAAATCTGCTTCGTTTGGTGACCTTTCTGAGAATAAAACTGTGGTCAACATGAAGATGCTTTGGGCTGCAGATAACACTTTTACTAGGAGGACGAGAGTTTAGCAGTGAAGTCATTGGATTCTGCATCTGAAGGTCACAAGTTCAAATTCCAACCACACCAAGCTGTAGTGATGGAAGATCAGATTATTTCAGTGATCTTTAAATCTTGTTCATCAAAATGAGCAAATCTTTTTTTAATCATTTAGTTCATTTCCTTCATTTGATAAGTTATATTTTCATTGAGCAGATCCAAAACATGTGTAGATACACCAACTTTAACCCTATTTCCAATATTCTCTCTCTCTCTCTCTATATATATATATATATATATAAAGTCAGTGAGGATCCTTATCTGGCTCGTGGTGGTTCCCTGGTGATGTATAAATGTGTACTGCTCTTGAGTGTCACTGAAAACACAAATAAATATCATTTTGTTCACTAGAAGAAGCAGATAAAAGGGTGGAGGAACAGTTTCTGCTCTTTTCTGATCTCGGTATTTAATGTCCTTCTTGACCTTTGACTGTTCCAGTTTTTGTAACTGAACCCTTCTGCATCCGTAGTAAATTCTGAAGTAAAGATTCATATTGTAACTACAATCCATTAAAAAACAGAAAATTGATTCTTCTGAACGCATGAAACTTCCTCACATGATTAGCTGCAGTGTTCTTCCAGCACGCAGACACCAAAAAACAACCTGTCCTTCAATAATTGTGGACTTTGACATTCCTGCATCCATGCTGAAGTCATTCAGTCTCGGGGGACTTTTCAACGTCTCAGGGTTTTTTGGTTCCTTTTTGAGAAAGTCTTTTGAAATTCCTCCTGGAATCCTGTGGAAAAGTGCTGTTTGTTCAGAAAGGTAAAAGCTGCATGGGGCAAGCTGTTTGATGGATGTGAGGACTTTGTGACCAGAATATAAATTCTGCACTCTAATTTGTAAATGTTTAAGGGACACTTATTGAACTTCCTCTTTCACACCCAGAGGACTAGTGGAGGGATTTCTGATTCATACTGTATGCAGTAAAAGTCTCTCGTGTTTGTGTAAGATCATCACCAGGCATTATATATTCATAAACCGGGATTATTCTCCATGTGCAAATATAAAACTTCTCCAAAGTGCTACATTAACTTTATAGAATCAGATTTATTGGACAAGAATGGCTGAGTATTCAGTAAGAAATGAGAGTAATCCATCAGAGCACATAGAACATCTCAGGCACTGCACAGTGATGCTGGACTCAACAAGATCTCCACTATTTCACACCTGAGAACATGTAACTCCACGGCTGAGCATGAAAAACACTACACATTGAGGTCTGATAGAAAGTGACGTTATAGTGCAGTAACTGTCCAGTTGGTTAAAGAAGCGTAATGCACATGGGCAGAGGTGGAAAAGACATTTACTCACGTTACTGTAATTCAGTACTTCTACTTTTTAAATCATATCTGTTACTGAGTTACTGAGTACTGGAAACTACTGCACTGACGGACGTAGACGGACAGACAGACGCCAGTGATGCAGACGGAAATGAAAGTCGAACCTGGAGGTTGTTCTCAGATCTGCATTTGCGATTTCTTTCATCATTCTTTCTATTGCGTATGGGTGCTACAGTATATTCCAAAACATGGCATGGTTCTTCTCACTTCTGCTCTCCGTGAACCAGTGAGGCTCCAGAACCTGGATCAGTGATATTCAGACACGGTTCCAGTGTGAACATCACTAATCTTAGGGTTGACATTTGGTGAGATGATAAAGATATGAAATGTGTGTGTATATTTGACCTTTTCGTTGCCACAGAATCTGATTTCAGTAAATGTGCCGACTTCTAGTTATATCAATTTGCTCCTACAATACATCTAACACTGTACCTGCAGACCCTTGATCATATCAGATCCAGCAAATAGATAAAGAGAGGAATGAAATAGTATTGAGAGGTTTTTGGAGCAGCACCGCCGTGACCCTGGCGGATGAATTGTGAGTAAATCAGGGGAAATGTTTAATAGAATGGTTTTGTACAGATTTATCTCTGAGATAAAACCCTGGAGAAGAGATAGACGTGTGTTTAAAGTGACTGGTATGAATATTAACCTCAGTCCTGGATGGTGGACTTGAATGGTCTCAGGTCTGCTTCAGATGATTAGATATTTTATTCTTATGTGGGTTTCTTCTGAATTTGGTGTAGAACAGAGTGTGAATCAGGAAAAGTTTTCGTGTCTAAACTTTAATTTACGGAATATAAAGACAGATAAAATAGTTTAAATCTTGACAGAACCATGTGTTAGCTGGTCTTTTACACCGTCCATATAACTCTAAACCCTAAACAGCAGGTGAACAGTCACACGTGTGTTGGAAAAATCAGTACGTGTAAAGTCCCGGGGTTCTTCTCCTAGGACCAAGCAGAGATGTCTAGATGTTGTGGAGTTTATCCTGATATGCTGAGGTTAGTACCAACAAAAAACACTACAAGGAAGGAGAACCAGTCCATGCTGGTTCTGATAGAAAAAAATCAGACCACCCTGAGCATGTGGTGACCATGATGAAGCCCATGCTGACCATGTTCACCACCCAGAGCTACAGGAGTTTCCATGAGTTTGTGAGTGAGATGTTTATAGAAGAGCCTTGTTTTTTCCTTCTGCTCCACATTTGTCTGATTTTCAGTTTTTTGTTGAAGTCTGATATAATACACTACATGGGCAAAAGTATTGGGACACCTGAATTTTCCTGCCATATGTGGATCTCCTGCTATGTAGCTCCAAGACTACTGAACACCTTTGAGATGAATGTGAACATTTAACTACACCCCAGGAACCTCCTAACCTTCTCACCTACATCACTACCTGACTTTACTTAACACACATGAATTTCCACAATGTCCACACTTCATATACTAGAGGAGCATCTTCTCAGAAGAGTGGAGGGGATTATAAGAGCAAATTGGGAGTAAATGTGGAAATCGATGCTCAAAAAGCACAAACTGCACTTATGACCAGGAGTCTGCAAACCTTCAGTGAGATACTGTATGCCATCTAATGTGTGTTCTCCAGTTAGTTTCTCAACATTATTTCCACTTTAAAGTAACTGGACTTGTGTGTTGACTGACACACACACACACACACACACACACACACACACACACACACACACAGTGTCCGGTCTGTCAGTTTCTATCCAGCTGTACTGATAAATGCTCCCAGTCTCACCAGTGAAGTTCTGCAGCTTCCATCTCGTGCCAAACTCCATAATTTAACTCTGCCTTCCTAATTACTCCACCATTCACTTGCACGATACAGCATGGAAAAAAGAGATGAACTTCTCTCTCTCTCTCTCTCTCTCTCTCTCTCGCTCTCTCTCTCTCTCTCTCTCTCTCTCTCTCTCTCTGCCTGTATCTGACTCTCTCTTATCACACAGGACCCGTCAATACACTGTAAGCGCTGCTTTTAGCAGCAGAGCCGTGGTGGGAGGCCCTGAGATGTGCTGGGCTTGACAGAGATGGATGGTGTGAGCATCCAAAGCCTGCAAGGACAAAGGGACACACACTCAGGCAGGGGGAGAGAGAGAGAGAGAGAGAGAGGGTGATGAGAGGAAGAAAGCTCTAGCAAACCTCTAATCTCACATTTCATCCCTTTATGACTGCCATGATCATGTGCAGCACGGGGAACCATGGAGAACAGGATGAAAGGCATGCGCTGATGAAACGAGGGACTTTTCTGACACCTCCAGTTTGGTGTTACGGTGCTGGAACGAGTGAGATTTCCATCACCAGGCAGCTACAGACAGACAGAACAGACATGCTGACATGGCAAGAGGAAAAAAAAACTCAGCACACACTGATCACACACTAATACACTCCACCATGAAGAAAGATTTATTCTGTAGAAGCATCGTTCAGGCACAAAAGCCTTGGAGTGATTATAATCCTAATCAGCGATAACATCTAAAGAGCAAAGCTGATCTTTCATCTCAGTGAAGAAATAAAAAAATAACTTACAGTGTGTAATCCATGTTCTGCGACTTCAATTTGTTCTCATCTGATGGAAAAAACACAAGTCATTTCAGCGACCGAATGGCACCTGGAACATCTACCAGGGGTTCGTGAAGGTCCGTGTGTGTATGTGTGAGCGTGTTTTTGCACCTTGTCATGTTCCTTCACACTGATGTCTGTGATTTGGAATATCACATAGATGAAGCTGGGAAAGATATTTTTATTTCTTTATTTTTATTTTTTCTCCAATAAATTCGCTGCCAATTTCCGCCTTCTTCTTCGTTCTCAACACTTTCTAATCTGGGAGCATCTGATGCAGTGCTCTTTTTCTTTCTCAAACTGCTCGTGAAATGTCATCTGGCAGCTAAACACACGAGGAGGAGATCACTATAACTGCCTTCATATCTCTATCTGATCTTACAGCTAACACACCCATGACTGATCTCATCTCTTCATTTATCAACATCCAATCTAAAAAAACAGATGAGGTTAGATACAAAAAACAAACAAATCATCTCCGCGAGGTTTTTTGTCCGATTTCCTCCTGAATCAGAGCAAAAATTAGCATTATATGTCAAGTCAAGATGTTGGACTTGTGATGGGAAAGTCGAGGGCATTCATGAGGCCGTGTCCACACTAATGCAGTTTGTTTGAAAATGCAGATTTTTCTCTCTTTTTTTGGACTTTGGTCCACACCGGCACGGCGTCTTTAGTCAACGAGAACAGCTTTTTAAAAACGCTTTCTAAAGTGGATGAATTCGGAAACAGTTTTTACAGCGCAGTGTGAACGAATGACGTTTTTAGTCACGTGAACGATTCAGCCAACACGGTGGACGACGTTGCGGCGACGTTTTAAAAAGCCGGAGAGTAAATAAAGGTCATGCTGACGCAGGTTACGTTTTGCTCATGCGCAGTACAGGAACGTGAGTGGTTTCAGACGTTTCAGTGTGGACGTGAATCGTTTTCTAGGCGAAAACTCAAATGTATTCAGTTCTGCTCTGAATGGAGGATTATAAGAAAATGATTAAAATGAACCATAATCAAATCCGACACTTACTAAGGCTTTATATCATCTCCAGTGATGTGTTTATGATGTGAATGTCGTTAGACACAAGTCTGGTCCAGTCGTGTTATTACAGATTTTACAGATTTGCTTTTATGTTTATGTTCCACCTCCTCTGGGTTTTCTGAACACACTGCAGCTTATGGATGGGGTGTGGACTGTATAAATCCATACCGAATGCCACGTTAATGACGTGTACGACAAAATATTTCCTGGAACATTTGTAAAGATGTCATGTTCCAGCTCTTTAAACAAAGAATCTGCCATGAAAAAAATGACCTCAGATACGCTCATAAAAATAATAAAAAGTTCCATCGCTTCCAAAGTTAATAAAAGCTAAAGTCTTGCAGTAATCTCTCCTGTGTGGAAGTTTCCACTGGTCAGAAGGACGTCTGCTCTGACAGACGTGTGAAAATGACTCGCTATACCTCTTTATAAGACTCTGAAAGTGAGCTCGTGTGTTGGCTGAGAAGCAATGAGATGTCTCATTCCAGCACGTAGGTAGAACTTGGAGCCGCCTCGTCCACACCACCCACTGCTGGAGACGCTCAGAAGAAAATAACAAACCCGACAAAAAAGTTTGCTGAGAAAAGCCGAGAAGTTTTTTCGAGGCCATGCATGAACGAATATTACAAATCGATGCATGTCTAAGCAGGGCACTTCGTCGTTTTCTGGGTCGCGCTATATGTATCCTTTACAAATGTCAAATCTTGCAAGATATGCAAGGAAGTCTGACTAGATATATTTTTAAACCCAAAGCTGAATCTGAAACGGTGCCATCCTCACCAGACCCTATGTAGGTCCTAATGTGTCAGCCAGACAGCCATGTTGAATTTGGGTTATGATGCTGAAGAGTGGCTGATGGTAATCACACTACTTCACTGAATACACTCTGACCATAACCTTTTCTGCACAGAGGATCTCCTGAGATGCTTCAGACCCGCTCGATGTTATAAGTAGGCTCAATCCTCCAGCTCTAGACCATGAAGGTCTTCTGATTAAGATGCAGCCATGGGTTTAGGAGAATTCCAGCGTAGGACCTCATGCACAATAATACCTGTATTAAACTGTAATGAAGTAAATATAAGTAGATTTTTCACGTCTCTGTACTTTACTGAAGAATTTTGCATCAGAACTCTGGAGATTGCTGATATTCTATACTTTTATTATTAAACCTGCCCATGATATAAACTTTTATCTATTGCCCAGAACACACACTCACTTACATCTCAACCAGAAGCTCTGTGAACATCACACCTACTCACGTGTGTATTCCCATTATCTGTTCATTTCTAATCATCAATAATACCTGCTGAATGCATTCGACTCCCAGAAGCGATGATCGTTATATTCAAATAAATACCACTGAAAAATGCTCATTTTTACAACAACACAACTTCAGCATATAAAGTGTCAGCAGAAAGCTGTGTGTGGTTTGGTGACCGAGTGGAGTCTGGTTCCTCGCTGGTTCCTCTGCAGACTGCTGGGCAGAGTTTTGCTGTGATCCTGGCTGGACACCACAGGAAGCTCATCATGTGCAGAAGAATCTTCATTCTCACTCTGAGTGTCACCTCTGTGCCCCTGAGAAGCGTCCTGCTGGGGAAAGAGCTCGGCTTTTCAATTACTCCCTTTCAGTTCACCTGTTTATATACACTTCTTTTAAAATTCACTCTCTGACCACACACACACACACACACACACACACACACATGTCCATACATTAATTTTATTACATTACTTTATTTATACATCACAAAATCTCAGATCATAAATCCAGAATTGTGTTTGAGTGTGAGACACGATTCATTCGTGTAACGTGAAGTGAATTGTTTTAAACAGATTTTCAGTAATTAGTAAAAACAACAATAATCCACACGTCCACAGCTGGAACATCTGGACCTTTTGAATGGAGGTTTTGGAGCAAAACTAACCGTGAGATCACGTCAGATCGTCTTGGAGTTTAATTTTGTGTAAAAACACAATTTTATGTTCAACTTTGAGCCTAGTTGAATTTTTATTGAATAACTTTCATCATTTTAATTCAATATAAATTTTACTTTTACTGACTCTGAAAACTTTCTGGAAATACATTCTGGAGTCGCAATGAAACACATTCTGGAATAATTTTGCTATTTAAAAGCTTCAGTATTATTTGATGAGATCATTCACACACTGCTCAGCGATCTCACACGCTTCAGTACATATAAATATCATGAATTTAAAGTGTGTAGAGTATAAATCTGGAGATCTCAGCGTGTTCAGATCAGTGTTTCTCTGATAAGATGATGAATGTGGTTCTCTGGAAGGATGAAGGAACTCTGTAAAGCATCACAATAATGCTGGACTCTGGACCAATTACACGCACTGCTGTTTATTTTGTGTTATTTTTGTTTAATTTAGTTTAACGTAGCTGCCTGATCTTAACGACTCCCACCTCGTTCATTTCCTGTTATGAGCTCAGATGGTTTTACAGGCTTAGCGTCTGTTTAGAGGCTTCAAATGGCTGTTTTTTTTATCTGGTCCAGCCGCTTCTGGCACACGGACTGAGAGTCTGGATACTGATATGGCGAGACAAATTCATTAAAGAGCCAAAAACTTTAAACCCAGGGAGTCAGCAGAGTGCAGGAATGTGGAGCATGCTCATTATCACAGGAGATACGAGGGATTGTTTTTAAACCCCGTTTGGCGAAGATGTGGAGCTGCTTACGTTGGCGGCGTTGCGTTTTTTCTGAAACGAGACAGACGTCTTTTCCATCTGATCTTTTACAAGACATGTGGTTCTTGCAGGACGCGGCCCAGGAGAGATGATTCCCGGGTTTTATGGCTCCGCGTTGATCATTTAGAGATGATCACTGAAGTAAAGTGTGAAATAACGCAAGCTGCGATTCTCATCCGTCTTTGACATTTAGCGTATCGGGGCCCGTTAAAGGCGACCGAGTGGAAAGCAGGGGAGATGTGCTTCTCTTTTTCACCTGAGTCTGAGAGAAGGTTCTCCCTTCTTCTCAGTCATTTCGAATTGATAAGCTGCAATGTAAAAAGTGTCTCCAGAGCAGATGCCCTGTAGCCTCACACCACTCCAGGGTCATTTTACTCCACGAGGCAGAGACGGAGAACATAACAAGCACTGGTGCAGATCAAAACAAACTGATATGTAAAAGGGGGCGGAGTCATACCAGAACGGACCACTCCCACCAGGATAGAAATGTTTCAGGGTGAATAAATAAATGCCCCCTGCAGGGTAGTGGTGGTAGTTTTTCTTCAGCAGTAGCTCATTAAACATCCCGAGCCGTGTACAGAGCTTTAAAGAGTACTGAAACACAGTCGGAAATGTCTGGGAAGCTAAAAAGCTGAAATGAGACATGGAGTGATTGTTTCTCAGCCTGATCCTGGACAATGTTCCAGTGCCTGTGATTCTGCAGTGAGATCCGCATTCATCCATCTGGAACATCTACATGCTGTTTAGGCCAATCACCAAACGAGAGTGTGAGTGTGAGTGTGAGTGTGTGTGTGTGTGTGTGTGTGTGTGTGTGTGTGTGTGTGTGTGTGAGGGAGAATAAAGAAAGGACAGAAAGATTCTTAAACACATTGTCTGTGGTCTGGAGAGGGTCTCACACACACACACTCACAAACACACACACGCACACACACACACACACACACACACACTGCTGCACAATCTGAACACATGACAGACCAAAGTCTCAGCTGCTGACTTGAATCACTAGGACACTGAGAGAGAGCGAGAGAGAAAGAGAGAGAGAGAAAGAGGGAGAGAGTGAGAGAGAGAGAGAAAGAGAGAGAGAGAGAAAGTGAGAGAGTTTTTATATCATTATATTGAAGTGAGTTATTTACAGTCCAATGTAAATAGGCGGATGTGGGCGGAGCCAAGGGTTCAGAAATATAAATAAAAAATTTTACTAGCATGAAAAACAATAATGAAATAGATCAAATAAAAGAAATAAAAGTGAGTGAGAATAAATACATTTTAAAGAAAAGATCAGCAAAAATAAAGACAAACAGATGAAATGTGTAATGGAGCCTCATGAAAAGCAGAAAGAGAAGAAAATTCAATCTCCAGCACATAAAAGATATAAAGTACTTCTTTCATTTATTTTCTAATGTTATAAAAAAAAAAGTCATTTAACATTTTGTTTTTAAATAAAAATGGCATTGCGCTAAATCTGTTCATTTCCTTCGTACTCCTCCATCTCTGAGCCGACCTGCTAGCCTTCACCCCGCTAGCCTTCAACAGGAAATTAATTACAGCCCTGCATGTGAGCCGACAGACTGCGAGTCGTGTTCCTGTGACACGTCAGTCCTGATCACGTCCAGCTACTGCTTCACCACTGGTGGCTGGAGTTAGCGCTAAACGCTAAAGTAACACCAGAAATTCCCGCTAGCACAGGATTTCAGAGCGTGTACTGAATCCGTGTACTGAATCTGTGCACTCGGACAGCTCGAGGTTCTGCTGAGCTTCAGAACGAGCGCTAATTTGCTCAAACTTTCCACAAAAATTATAATAAAGAACTCTGAGTGACTGATGGAGCAGAGCAAATGCATTCCCTTTATTGCTAACGCTTCCTTTCGTCCTGCCAGAGATGTTCACTTACATCACAAGCTGTAAATATGATGAAAAAGAAAAAGTCCAGAGCTTCTGGATCTCGCTCTGTATTCAGCTTGTGGTTTTCTGACGTCCGCGTGGTGATAAATACGGCTGAAAGTCCCGGCATCAATCTTTTATGGCTTTGTTCTATGTTTAAGAATTGATGAGTCCATTCTGCAGGGGAGGCGAGTGTACACTCCGAGTGCCACGAGGACCAGACGAGTAATGAAGCAGAAACGAAGAAAAAAACACAAAGCAACGCTCTCACTTATTAAAACACTGCTGGAAATAAATCAGACGGAGGAAGAGAAAGAGAAGAAGATGCAGAAATAGGAACGAAGACACCACAGAGGTGTGGGGTCACGGAAACACACTCACACCTATTACTCCAGTTCACGCAGGGTAAGTGGAGACCACCTTCCACAGGCTGATGGACAGAGTGCTCCAGGGCTGGGAGGGTGGTCTGCTGCTTACATAGATGATCTACAGTAACACCTGGACAAACCACACACAGCATCTGGAACAAACCCTGGAGGGGGAACCAAACTGTCCCTCAACACAGGCGTGAGGAGAGATCGAGTACTTTGGGTATCATCTGGACAACCGTGTCCTGCATCTCCAGTAGGGCAAAGCAGAGAATCCACAATGGAGAATGATCCTTTTTGGAGGAAAAACGTGTTAAAAAACGTAGACTATGGTTTATATTTTAGATTCTCCAAAGTAGGTTCATGTAGGTTTGATAAACTAACACAGTTATGCTGAAATATCATCGTCCACTTTTGCAGGATTCTGCAGCGACCTTTGTTCCAGGATGTGTTGAGAATCTGTGTGAACGATATGAACACTGTCTACAGCGAGGAGGTTTCACTTCGAACACTAATGGTGTGTTTGTTTCTTTCAGGAGAAATAAACTCACAGATAACAACAAGCTAATATTGTTCGTCTTTTCAAAATCTGCACTTTTTGTAAATTGTTGGTTTCTGAGGCTGGTGATTTTAATAAACTTATCTTCTGCAGCAGAGGTAGCTCATGATCTTCATTTCCTTATAAAGTCCTCATTAGCGCTGAACTGCATCAAATATAAATATAAAACATATTCTGGGTTCTTTAACAGGGTTTTGATCACTACAGAATTCCAGACGTGTTCTTTCATAGTTCAGATTCTTCAGTATGAATCACTATTCTTTTCTTTTTATGCACATATTTATATCTGAATGAATATCGTGATCGAAACCGTCCAAACATTTGTTCTGGATTTTTCAAACACACACAAAACACGCTCTTATTTCAGAT
>JAAIIK010019691.1:68831-80318 GCA_014706435.1 Silurus glanis | reverse complement strand
GTGTGTGTGTGTGTGTGTGTGAGTGTGTGTGTGTGTGTGTGTGTGTGTGTTTGAGTGAGTGTGTGTGTGTGTGTGAGTGTGTGAGAAGCAGGAGTGAGAGAATGAGGAATGGAACTGAAGAGTTAAGGAGTATCTCAGTAGTTAAGGCTCTGGGTAACTGTTTAGAAGGTTGAGGGTTCAAACCCCAGTTTTGCCAAGCTGCCACTCTAGGGGCCCTTGAGCAAGGCCCTTAACCCTCCGTGCTCCAGGGAGTGCTGTATTATGGCTGTTCTCAGCTTCCTAACATAACTGTAAAGTTTATGTGAAGTAAAAAATACATTTTCTTTCTTTTTTAATTGCATTTACAGCATTTTGAAGAGGCTTTTATGAAGACCAACTTACATTCGTCTCATACATAAAACTGAGCAGTTATGGGTTTAGGGGCCTTGCTCAGGGACCCAGAAGTCGCAGCTTGGTGTGGCTGGGATTTGAACTCATGACCTTCAGACCTTCAGATCCAAAGTCCAATACCTTAACCATTGAGCTAGATATAAAAAATAAATGACTAATATATTAAAAAGTTAGAGGCATTGAGGATGCAGACTGAATGCTTGTATAAACTCCACACATCTTTTCCAGCCTCTCTTTACTTCTTTAAGCTTCTATTGATTTTCTCTCGTTCCCGTCTCTCCGGCTCCTCGTTCGTTAGGAATGTCTGTGCCTTTGTTTGTCCGTCAGGTCGTTGTGTTTTTGCTCACTTTGCTCTGAAACTTAAAAAACCTTTCTGTCTGCAGGTCGTTAATACAAATGAAGACCTGAGTGGCCTTTTTTTTAAGGCTGGAAAAACTCAGCTCATGTAATCAGTGTGTTTAAGCAGGTAAAGGTCAGAAAACCTTTCAGAATACATTTCTATCATGTTATGAACTGAAAAAGTGTGGATTTGCTTATTCATGAGTATTTGGAATCGTACAGCGATCTCTGTGGGAGGATTATTTAGATAATGGCGCCCCTCATCATGCTGCATTAGAGATATTAGCAGGAGGTTATAACAAGGCTGAGAGATTCCCAAAAAGTGTGACAGCACAACAGTAATTGATTGTAGAGAAAATCTCATGTTGTATTTTCTTTCCAGTGCATAGTTTCTTTAATGGCAATGCAGAAGGATAAAATGATTTTGAAGATGGTATAAGAGGAATAAAACACACTACAATGTATTGTTAAAGAAAAATCATTAGTCAGCCGGGATCACACCACCCAGGCATTTATTATTTTCCTACAACAGCATGTTTATTCATGCGCTTAAACATGTGCATTTATTTCTAAATGTAGACCAGGCTGTGTGATAAAAGACACACGAGTGTGTATTGACCTAAATCTCACTTAACATATTTATTTTATATAACTGAGGACGCAATTATCCACATTTCCCAGCTAAGTGCACACATGAAGTGTTTGCATGTTTCCAGTGTGCACCGTACGTAGGTCTAAAACGGGGACTGGAGCCTAATGAAGTGCTTTAACGGTGTGTCTGCTGGTTAATTGCAGGAGCTGCGTGTAATTCCTAACTGAAAGGCATGTTATTAATTCAACTATTATGGATTAAAAAAGCAGGAGTTTAAAAGGGGTGTGTTTATTTTCTAAAGCAGCTGCAGGATTGTGTTAGTTCTCCGTATGTGTTACAGAAACAAAGTCTATACAGGAAATGTACAGGAAACCAAAGAAGGCTTCGATGCTCATGTTTTTCACTACAGCGCAACATCCCAAGCACATACAATAAAGTCATCATCTGTGTGTCTTCATGCAAAGCCTCATGGGTACAAGCACCCGAAGCCGTGGTGGTGCGACAGTTTAAAACTGCTCTAAAAACCGCTCTACGTGTTGTGATTTAGAAGCGGCACGCCGGCAGTCTTGACACTCAATTTTCCCATTTTCGAAGGCAGGCGAGGTGACAATGTTTATCTACTTCCAGTGTTTGGTGGTGAGGGGGAATGGAGGGAGGAGTTGGATGAGGGAGAGGATCGTTCAGAAGCATTCATCTTGCCGCAAGATTCGTGCAGCTTCTCCGAGTCTGGCTAATTAATGCAAATTTTTTATCGTGCGAAAAGGAGTTGGCAGGAAGTTGAAAAAGTCAGCTAAGGAGTGACGCGAGGCGCATGGCGTTCAGATATAGATGTGTGGGCTGCAAAAACAAGCTGCGAGAAAAATATATCCATGAGAGAACGTGGTGAAAATTCATGCATGTTTATTGAGGAGCTGAGTTTCGCTTACAGCAAAGAACCGGCTCCAGATACGAGCAGCAAAATAATCTCCATTATTTTCTAATCAAATAGTAATTATTGGAAATACAGCTTTTGTTTTTATTATTAATAGTTTACTGTGTATTTACAATTCTGCCTTTAAATGTTTGTCAAGGAAATTCACTGGCATTAGAGAAGAAATGTTTCAATCTGGGGGGAAAAAATGTTTATCCCACTGAATATCTGTGCACAATAGGGATGGTGAGATTCAGAGATTCGCATCGTGCACTGGAATAAATGTTAACGATGTTGACGTGCATTGATTTTAAAAAGTGTGCATCAGATTAGATTAGATTAGATTAGATTAGATTCGATTCAACTTTATTCTCATTGTAGAAGGTACATGTACAGAGCCAATGAAATGCAGATACAAGTTACCATCCTTTTAAACACATTTGCGTTGGAAGTAAAAAATGTATCTACATATATTTATTAGTGGAAGCGCTAAACATTTATTATTCGAAAGTGACCAATAATTTGTGATGTTTTTTGAGCGCGTTCTCTCAGCACCACTGCTGCCACGTGAATATGACGTATCACAACACTACGGAGACGGAGGCGTGTCCTGAGAGTCACACAGAATACAGATTAACATGGCAGAGGTAGAGCTGCATCTTCCTGCAGACACAACAGGAAAAGAACATCTGGTTTTATTTCATCTTTTTTTAGGTTAGAAGTCAGAAGGCTCTGAAGGAAATTGATGATTGGATGTTTGTCTGAACCACAGAAATTAAAGTGAATTTTCTGTACCTTATTGAATTACAGCGCATCAGATTTATTCCACTGCATCGTATCACATTAACTCGTATCGTGTTGAATCGAATGGAAATCGGATCGTTTTTGCATTGTAATATCGGTGAATCGTATTGTATCTTGCCGGTAGCTGCTTTATATGTATCTTTTAATGCATCGTATCGTTCGCTATCACATCGGCCTCAGTTATGGAGAAACATATCTCTAGTACAGGGTTGTATCCAAACTGCTGAACTGCATTTCCTGTGTATTCTGGGTTTAATCTCAGATTTGCACCAAAAATGATTTGCTTCTATATGTTGGTGCATTTCCTTCCTTCACTGAAATGAATAAATGACTGACACAAATTGTGCCAATGGCATTAGTGTTACATTCCACTGGATCTTAACAAACCTGACAATAGCTTTATTGATGGTGTATAAAGGAGTTGTGTTCACACCCAGTCTGTGGAAATAGATTTCAACACAGAATATTCCAGCATGAAAAAGCCCAGAGTTTATAAAAACGTCTCTGAAATATCTCTTTCACATATCTACCAGCTTGACCTACAAATAAACGGACTCCAACTTTATCTTGCAACTAAGCCACGAAATCCACCATGAACCTGCTCAGAACAAAGCAGTTACCTAAGATGAGAGAATATTATCTACTCTCCTTCACCTCGAAACAAAATATTTCTCTTGTCCGTGTTTTTCTACAAAATGGAACCACAATGAGATCCTGGCAAACTTCTTAGCTTCTCACGTTCAGTCCAAGTCAGTGCGAGAGCAGACTTTACACATTCATGAATGAAAACTAAATCCATCTGCTGTGCCTGGCATCTTATACTCCTTTTTTCACAAAATAGCATATTTTAATATCGATCTCATGTAGAAATTGAAAGCCGGAAAACATCACAGCAAGAAAAGCTTAATGAATATCGCAATCAGAAATCCTTTGAGCAAAATCAAGGATTTAAAATCCGAGTCGTCCTGGGAAGCACTGTCAGCTTTAAAAGCATTGATTACAATTTAATCATAGATCTTTTTTTTTTTCTAGATTCATTGGACGCTGACATAATGATGAAAGATGGCTGCTTATGGAGGTAGACAGAATTCTAGCCTGAAACTGAGGCATTATTAGAAAGCAGGATGGTTTATTTCTGGCCTGGAGGTAAATATCATACGGTTATTCAGATCAGTGGGTGTGTTTGCCTGTAGTGCAGGTGCTCAACCTTTTAACATTTACATGGTGGCTGGTGTCTTCTTCAGTGAGCAATCTGAGCTATTCTGTCTAGTCCTCATGCACAGCAGATAAATGACTAATACAATTTGGAAGTTTGTGCATCTCTGTAGTGCGCAGTTGTTCACGATGCGACTCCATAGAGGCTGAAGTAGAAACTCACTTAGGCATATTCTGTTCATTGTTTTTTTCTGAAACCATATTGCTGCTGCTTTATTCATGTGTATTTCTGCTGTTTTCTTCATATTTGTATGGAAGTGTGGAGAAAAGCATTGGATGCTGCCTTGGTTGAATTCTGGCAGACAGACATAAACAAAAACCATGAAAACTCTCAAGAAAAAGTGTCGGTATATTTCACCAAAACATTTACTTTATTTACTTTTGTATGTATTAACTTTGTAAAACTCACGTTGGCCAGAGGGAACTGTTTAGTACCCCGACTCTTCTACTCTGAAGTGCTATAGTAATAGATGCAGTATGCAGTTGGCATTGTTTTGCTCGAATATACAAGGTCTTCCCTGAAAAAGACGTTTTCTGGATAGAAGTATTTGTTGCTCTAAAACCTGTATATAGCATTCAGCATTGATGAATCCTTTCCAAATGTACAAGCTGACCATTCCACAATTACTAATGCACCACCATACCATCAGAGATGTGGCTTTTTGAGCTGATTGCTAATAATAAGCCAAATGGTCCCTCTCCTCTTTAGTCCAGAGAACGCGGTATCCATGGTTTCCAAATATTTTTTTAAATTTAGATTCGTCTGACCAAAGAACAGTTTTCCATTTTTCCTCAGTACATTTTAAATGAGTTTTGGCCCAGAGAGGATGGTGGTGTTTCTCGATCATGTTCATGCATGATAGAGATTTAAACTGCATTTGTGGATGACATGCAAACTGTGTTCACAGACAATGATTTCTGGAGGTGTTAATGAGCTCATGCAGTGATTTTCATTACAGAATCATGACTGTTTTAAATGCAGTGGCCCCTGAGGGCCCAAATATCACAGCCATCCAACATTGATTTTCACCCTTATCCCTTTGCACAGAGATTTCTCCAGATTCTTTGACACTTCTGATGATATTATGTTTTGTAAATGATGAGACATTTAAAATGTTCTATTGTGATAAAATATGGGTTTATGAGATTTGTAAATCATTGCATTTTGTACTTTTTTACACAATGTCCTTACTTTTTTTTATGGAATTTGGGTTGTATATATATATATATATATATATATAATCAATGCCAGGCAAGGTTTTCTGCTATCTAACATTGGGATCTAACATTTATATAAAGATTTTTTATATGATAAACAGAAAGAATTGATTGTTTTTATAGGTATAATTATGAATGGGTAAAATGTGTGACGTGTCGTCAATGAAAAAAAAACGTTTCTATATAAATAGAATGTTAAATTAGCATCATGCAAAATGTTAAAATTTCACCATGTAAAAGGTTTTGCCAAGTTGGCTCACATTTATGTTAAAAAAGAACCCTGTAATATATTCTGTTAATTCCAATCTATTGAAAACATTCTGTGCAGTACACCTGGTTTTCTACTTTGTTTTTTGATAACAATCACCGAAATCTGGCTCAGAATGTTGAGTTGTTTTGCTTATCATGGTTAAAGTCTGGGTGAGATGCTGGAGTTGCTGCAGGCACTTCTGCATCACAGCTGTCATCGTGTCAAAACAATGTTTTCTCTACAAGCATACCGGTCTTTCCAAAGCTCAGCTCTGCCTGGAGTCATAAAATGTAGTGAATTGAGATGTGTGTGTTGTCACACCTACACACATCAAATCTTTACGACTGCTAAAATATGTCACGGTGCTTATAGCGGCATTAAGTGCCCTCAGTGGGAGTTTAGTTCGTTTGAAAAATGTTGGAAGAAGGGCATCTGGAGTTCAGATCCCAAAATCTTAGGATACTTACATTTCTTCGGTGGATCTTCCTGTAAAGGACAACAGCACCACCCACGTTGGTACTGCACAAACTACAGCTGGGGTACAGAACTACATCTAGATTTTCTGGAGTACCATTTAGGAGCCAGATACTTAGAGAAGTTTGTCATTTTTTTCTTTTCACTGCATAGCAAAATACTCTGTAGTCGCCATTCATTACAGTGCCTGTGATACAACCAGATCTCCTTGAACAAACAACCTCAACAGCTTGTGTGGATCGAAAGCAATGCTGACTCAGCATGATCACCAAGCAAACAAGCATGACCCTTTCTGACTTTCCCTCCTGGATACCAGAATATTTTAGGACTACCAAATAAAGGAGATTCATTCCCACATGCACCCTACAGCCAAAAGTGATTAAGATGCTAATGGCATTGTCATACGCTGCTGAAAATACCCCAGATGTCCACTCCAAGGCTTATTCTGTACTTGTGTAGGTTTGCTTTTACTAGTGATTCTGTGGATCGACTGTCAGATTCCACAGGTCATTTATGTGTGTAGGATTTCCATCATGTCATCATGCAGATGTACCTGAGATCTTCTATCCACAAGACGAGTATTTTTCATGCCCTCAGTGTGAGCTCTTGCACTCCACAGTAAATTATAGTACTTCATGAACGTGTGGTTTTTATGTGGATCGTCATTACTAAAGGCATCTTATCAAACGTCTTTACCTGTTGAATCTATAAATTATCTCAGGAAATAATCAAACAATCCAAATGTTAGTCCTCACAACACTCTAAGTCGCAGGTCATTATACAGCTCTTAAATACCATCGTTATGAATCTCATAAAATCTGCTGGCTTTTCCAATGTCACAACTCAATAGTGACCTGGCAGATGCTCTTCACACACTTTCTGTTCTACTGTAGGAAAAGATCGGGGTGATTGTTTTGTGTTTTTTTATTTTAATCAATGCATTCAGTGGGCAAAAATGACACTATGGCTAATGTTTATTTAATGTTATTCGGAAGATCTCATTGATGTAGCAATGAGACGACATTGAGGACATTGAATTAATTCTAGTAATCAGACGTAGTGATACTAAGCCAAAAGAACAGATTTCGGATTTGCACTTTACTCAAAGCTGCCCCTTTGGGGTCTCTAAACCTCTAAACCCTGAGAACTACTGGTCTAGGCACTAAAACCTGAGTTGGGATTCTACCTTGAATTAGATTTTTTCCCCATGTGGATCCTCATGTTGCACTGTGAGAACCAGCCTCACCTCTTTCACAACAATGCTCTACCTTGCTGAAGAATTTTCACAAGATAAAGTGGGGATCATGCTTGTCAAATCCATTCCGATTTCTTCCACTTCAGTAAGATTTGGCTTTGTCTGGCCTCTGGAATGACAATCCAACCTTCCCAAAGCCTCGACAGTCGTCCCATGAGATCTCAACTGCTGCAGCATGAGCATCACGGCTTTGCTCCTCATAAAACTCCTGGCACAGAGAGCAGCTTTCAGCAGCTGTTGTTCAGAGCAGTTTCAAAAACAAAAAAGAAAAAGAATCTCAATTACCAAGCTGTAAATCTCATCAACCCGATTCAACCTCCAAGTGTAGATTTATGACAAGAGCTGAATGAACAGCTGAAGGTTTAAAAGCTGTTAACTGCAGATATTTCAATAACGACGTACAACTGAGCACCAACACACACTTCCGATCCAATGAGAACTATTCCACAATCTCATGTTTAATCCCAAATCCA
This sequence comes from Silurus glanis, assembly GCA_014706435.1. Lineage (NCBI taxonomy): Eukaryota > Metazoa > Chordata > Actinopteri > Siluriformes > Siluridae > Silurus > Silurus glanis. The sequence continues at coordinate 72,398 of JAAIIK010019691.1, read as the reverse complement.
CAGGAGTAATCGACCAGAGACACATGAAAACGTCAAGAGTTATTATTTTCCAGAGCTGGAGTCCCTGACAACATCCACACACTTGACATTCCAATCAAACACAGGAGTGTAATAGAACGAGCCTGGTGGTGATTTTCCACTGCTCTTCTTATCTGCTTTGTCATCAGCTTCATCATCTGTGATGAAGTCCAACAAAAACAATGACCAAAAAAATCAGAGGTCACTTTAGTTCGAAATCTTTTGCAGTCATATGTGTTTAACCAATTTACTTTTCCTGTTCAGTTCATTTCTCATCCTTGATGTAGCCATTAGACAGAAGAACACTTCAGCAGTGAGTTTATCGCAGATCTTTTCCGTAAAACATCTCAGTGTGTGTGAGTAGTGTGCAGGAGAAACATGGCGTCACTGAGCATGAACCTGTGTGAGAGTTTGACTCGCCGGCACGGTGTGCGGGTGGTGTGTGTGTGTGTGTGTGTGTGTGTGTGTGTGAGTGTAGAGGAGTGTGTGTTAGTCACAACTAGTAAAGCACTTGGTGTCTTTCAGGAGGATGGTGTTTATGGTCCTGAATGAAGGTCTTGAGGAACTAAATGTGGTGTTTAAGTTCAGGATTGAGCCCTTTGACTTCAACATCTTTGTTTCCACTGATTCATGAATAAAATGTTTTAAATGTGGTCAGATAGGACATCTTGTTGGCACCTGTCCTCAAAGACAAAGTGACCCCGGTGTCTCCAAGCGACCGGGGCAAAAAGCAGCTGAACCTGCTGGAGTCGTTCCCCCTGTGGCTTCAGCTCGGCCTGCTGCTGAAAGCCCCGTAACTGCTGCTGCACCAGGACCCAGGCAGCGTGAACCCCAAGATCAGACTGTAGACCAGAGGTCCACTAACAACATATCCACCCCAGAGAAGCCCTGCTCAGCTGAACCGGACCGGGAGAAGCCCAGCACGGCTGAACCGGGCCAGGAGAGGCCTTGTGTAACCGAAAAAGGACTCTGGAGCAGTGCTGGAGCTGGCAAAGGCAGGCACGAGGGTGCAGAGCTGTCGCCAGGAGACACCGGTCACTACACCAGTGCAAGGGGACGGGGGAAACGTGGAGATGGAAGACGAGCTCTTGTTAAAAGTACAGAATAAAAGAAAGAGGCGAGGTAGGGGACAAGAGAAAAAGCAGGCAAAGAAATACATGAAGGTAAAGGAACCTGAATCAGACAGTGAAGACGCAATGTCAGATTCAGACCCAATCTTTAAACGTATTGTATAGTGCTGAACATGACTTATGTCAAATAAAGGATTGTAAAAGTAAATAAAAAGCCTCTCTCTCTCTTTCTCCATATCATTCTCTCTCTCACTCTCTCTCTCCCTCTCTCACTCTGAGTCTATCCAGTCTGACAGAACACTCATCCACAAAATGCCCATATTTCATGCACAGTGAATTTGGGCCGTTCCTGTGTGAGAGTGAATGGAGCGTGGAGTGATTCTGGGTAATCAGGCATGTCTCTGCTCTCTGACAGAACAAGGTGTCAACCATTTTAGAAGCATATTTAGGGACACGGCAAGCTGAGACCTGCCAGCTCACACGGCTCTTTGTTAACCCCCTCTGGAGAGAACATCCAAAGAGGCCAACAGTTTCAACAATAAACCGTCCCCATTTTACATGCTAACAGCAGGACTTGTTTATCAACTCTGTTTGTAAGCGGTGCACAAGAACAACTCGAAAAATACAGTTTGTTGGGAAAATTTGAGTTTCCAAAAACATTTACACACAACTTTATGAGAAGATAACTGAGTTACTCACTACCTCATGACGGCAGATTTTATGAGATTTTTATAAGTAGCTTGGTAGCTACTGTCTTTGTAACATTCTCCTTTACTGCTGTTTCTATGGTAGAGATCTGTGGAAGTCCTTTAAGTTCAGATATAAAGGTACGAGACTGTACTCCTCCTCATCACTGGGGAACCATCAGAGGTACTTCTTTTTTTTAAAATAATTTTATTGTTTTACATGACAAAGATATCAACGGTCCTTAATGTTAAATTGTGTACCTTAAAGTTTCCTTAGGCACAATTCAGCATGTGGTAGTTTTTGAGGGCACAACAAACAAACGTACAATGCATTCAGCAACAAATAAATCTAATAAAAAGTCAAACTTTAGCTTCTAATTCATCAGCTCCTTGAATTATTCACCTCCACTTTCTGTTCCAATGCCTCCGAGATTCTACTGATAAATGCTCAGATGCCTCACAGGTGTCCTCTGGGACCAGCTTCGTTCCTGGACTGAGGAATCCAGGCTTCCTGTCCAGCACCTCGTGGGAAAACAACTTAATATGTTGAGCTTCTGCTTTTTCCCAACACTTTTATCATGCTCCTGTAGATCTTCACCACATATTATCCCCCAAACACAGGATGTGCATAACATTGACTGTGTGTGTGTGTGTGTGTGTGTGTGTGTGTGTGTGTGTGTGTGTATATGTGTGTGTGTGTGTGTGTGTGTGTGTGTGTGTGTGTGTGTGTGTGTGTATGGTGGAGAAAATTCATGCCAAGGTAAAGGGACAAGCAAAGCAACAGCTGGAGATGATTATTGAGCTGTCAAGCATAAAGAGATGAGCAGCAGGGAGGGAAATGTGGGTGTACAGTGTCTGGACTTCTTTTCTTCTCTCTTTCGTCCATTTGTTTCTGGAATTCTGCCCCCTGATTTATGGAAGCATGAAGTTTTACTTGGACGTGCCGGTCCTGAGAGCATTACTTCAGGATTCAAGATGTCTGAGGCAATAATTTTTCTTTCAGTTTTCCTGCATTTCTTCTTTTGATGTTTTTTTCCAGAGATCCAGCAATCAGTGTGGAATAGGAGTCAACTCATCACGTCAACTGATTCAGAAATCTCCCAGTGAATACGTAGTTCTGGTCATTCTGCTCATATGATCGCCTTCTCCTATACGGGCCAAGAAACAGTCAGTAGTGATTCCTTATCAATATTTTATAAACTCTATTACTACCTCTTACAGCGAGAATTAATTCTCTAGTACATGTTTATTATAATGCTATGTAGTGTGTATTGAGTTGTGAATTATTTTAAAAGCTTCAAGCAGAAAAAAATAAACTTTCAAAATTACTCAGAACTTCTACTCAGTACTTTTCAACCCTGAGTTGAGCAAAGTGACACCAAACCAACATGACTGCTTGCAGAAGTGTTTTCTATTCATCATTTAACATGCAGAGATATTTACTCGTTAATCTAGATCCTTGACTTTACAGTACATGATGCTGTGCAGCTTCATCATCTCACATTGTGGTTCAAAAGCACAGAGCATTGTTCACTTCCTGTTTCTGAGAGAACCTGAATGCAGCATCAACTCTGAAATAATCTTGCGGCTTTATTTTATTATCAAAAAATTATACAGATATAAAAGAATAATTGTTTTATTATGTTTATTGTTATCACTGTTAAAACTGGCCCTTTTCATATTAAGAATTAATTTAGCAGTTTTTTCCCCCAAAGTATAAATGAAACTATTAGCTTTTTATAAACCATCTATCTATCTATCTATCTATCTATCTATCTATCTATCTATCTATC
>JAAIIK010019691.1:44870-63053 GCA_014706435.1 Silurus glanis | reverse complement strand
CCACACAGACACATTCACAACCACACAGACATATTCACAACCACACAGACACATTCACAACCACACAGACACATTCACAACCACACAGACACATTCACAACCACACAGACACATTCACAACCACACAGACATATTCACAACCACACAGACACGTTCACAACCACACAGACACGTTCACAACCCACATGTAAACACAACACAGCAGATACACTTTGCCTTCCATTTCACTCCAGATCCTCCCAGAACTCATCTAATCTACTGTGTGTAATTTGTGATGTAACGTTGTCATGAAACTGCTCCCATGTGTCATTTAATGTGTAATGCAGCCGTAGCTGATAAATGATATGTCTGGAAAATAAAATCACTGATGACGATGGGATGTTTGAGGCGTTTAAACCTGAAACTCAACGACACTCGAGAGACGACGCAACCTCCAATTAACCAGAAAATGTATAATACAAACACATAATGTTCTTCTCTGCTGTAGTTTGTGTTTAATCAGAATTCTGTGACAACAATTACAATTTTAGCTTTTAACTGCCGGGATATACAAGTTAAACATTTATTATAGGAGATTATAAAAACGAATATTGATCATACAGATATAGAATATAAAAAATAATAAAGTCCAGAGCTAGCATAGAGTTAGAATCTCTACAGTAACAGTCAGAGCTAGCGCAGAGCTAGCATGTACAGGACACAAGGCTAACAGGGAGAACATACATGGCAAATATACAAGGAAACTACAGAAAGTGGAACGCTGTAGTGTAGAGCAGAGATCTGGGGCGAAGTCGAGACGGCTGTCAGACACAAAACCATTTGTGTGCAGCTTGTTTTTCTCTCTCTTACATTTCATTCTGATGCGAGGTCATTTTCTCTCTGCCAATCACAGCTTCAAATCCTCACTTTCCTGGGTGTTCTATATAGAGGAAAAGGAGAGTAACACACACACACACACACACACACACACACAGAGGAGGAGGAAATTGCATTGTGAAAAGATCATGTTAAATTTTGGTGTAATGTTTACTGAAGTATGTTTAATGCCTTGTTGACACAGTTGGTCTGATCTGTCTGATCTGTCTGATCGGTCTAATGCCTAATCAGTGTGTGGATTAAAACAGAAACTACAAATCCTACTTGAGTAAAAGTATAGATACCATAAAGTAAAACTGACTCCATTATAAGTTAAAAGTCATCAATTCCAATATGACTTGAGTCTCTGAGTATCTGATTTAAACAGTACTTTACATTCAATACTAGTCAAATACTGAACTCAAAGATGCACTCGTCCTCAACACCCACACACACATCAGTGAAAATCCCCAAACTGCTGATTTGTGAGGTTTTATTTCCTGAAATACTATTTAAATTCAACACCTCAAAACTGCATTCACCATCAACACAACAACTTCAACACTTCAGAATGAAACAAAGATCAAAAGTCGGTCGAAAAAGGATAAAGTAATACAGCGATCTTTCAAAAAGGGATCTTTAATTAACAAATAAAATAACAATCATGTCACAAAGTAGAAAAAACATTAGAATTCACTACACAAATAAAATTAAATCATTAAACACAAATTAAAATATTCTGACTGTGATGTAATGCAGCTCTCAGTCTCAGAGGGGGCCAATATTTTTATTCAACCTCAACAAAAGCTGGCTCTCAAAGTGTTTGAATTTATTTGAGCTCCTTTTGGACTGAAAATGAGGCCAGTGGTGATAAAAAGTGTCTCCCAGGCAGCAGATGCGGGTCGGAGAGTGTTGATGACGTCTTCAACAGAGCTGCACAATGTAAATAGTAACGTTCACTTTCAGTTAAAATATATTGCAGTAAAAGTACAGAAACTCAATCATACATGTAGAAAAAGTTCCTTTGATACTTTGAAATATTGGAAAGTAGCTGAAAAATTACTAAAGCACTGTAATGAAGAACATTTATTTAAATGCTTTAGACCACTGGGAGTAAAACAGCAGAATCTGAAACCCTTTTCTTTGTGTAACACTGCTGAAATGTATGTTTTTAGCCATAAATACACAAAAAACACACACGCACGAGAACCTGCATGTGATACATTAATGAATTAAGGAGATGATCGTACTCAGAAAGCTTCATGTCTTAAAGTCTTCACTTGATTTGATGTCGTCTGCACATTAAATAAAAAAACACAATTAAACTCAAAACTTTGACCCTAAAACGACCTCATGACCTTGATTTTGTGCCCTTCACTTTTTATAGAGCATCCTGTCATGTGCTGCATCAAGTGCTTTTCTAAGCGTCATTTGGGTGGAAGGTGTTTTTCAGCGACTTGTCAGTGATTAATGTGAGAGTTATTGGGACAGCTAGAATGATCCTCTTTTTAGATTTTATTTTTTAACTTAAATGAATCTCTGGCTCATTTGTTACACCGTGGTGCATCTGACAGCGAGAGGGAAAAAAACGTGTGTGTGAGATGCGGCTTTGGCATTTGGCTGCGTTGCCGTGTCAGCTCGTTTCATCTAATTAACCAAAATATCTGTTTAGCACAGAGAGAGATCCTTGATGTCTTCATGCACTTTCCTGACATTTTCCTCTCCTGCCCTTCACAGAATTTCTGAAATAGTCTGTAAATAGCTCGCTGCTATCAGAAACAATGTTAATCAAGCTTTCAGACAGGAGCCCCGTCTGTGTTCGGAGGGCCGCAGGAAGTGAGCGTACAGAGGCTTCTAGCTGTGTGTTTGTTCCGCTCCCTGGCCGAGGCTTCGTTTCCCACCGAGCAAAGACGCCTGATGAAGTGTACACGTCCTTTCTGTTTCTCTTTCTCGTTCTGGCGTTCGCTCCCCAAGGGCAGGAGGAAAGTCATTTTCATGCTCTGCTTTCTCCATCCAGAACACCATCTTCTTCCACCGTGAAGGCGCTCTGCATGGAGAGCTCTTTTACAGCGGGTCAGGGCAACGTGATTCCATCTGCCCCAATTCAGGGGCAGGAGCTTTACGAGAAGGACAGAAAGGATGTTGGATAAATATGTGCAAATGGCTTTTGAAGCACGTGTAATGTACAGAAGGAACGAGGGATAAAAGGGACACATTTCCTAAATTTTTTTTTCATCTGCATTCTGCAGAAAATACAGGCAAAAAGAAAAAAATAATAAATATATAAAATCCAGCAAAACATTTTGTAGATTTATTTAATATAAATGGATAAACTACAATAAAAGAAAAAATAAATAAAAAAAATTATGGGATAAAAATACACAAAAAACACCACATTTCCTTCTTATTTTCAGCTTTTAAGAAAATATCAAAATGATTTAGAATAAATTTTGCGTAAAAGAGAACTGCTGCAGTGATAAAAGATCGCTGATATGAACACAATAAGAAAGAAAACATTTTGTGTGTGTGTGTGTGTGTGTACACATCATTTACAATAAGGAACCTCCTCTGAAGATAAAAATATTTTTTATTGCACTGTAGATCGTTATAAACGATGCGATTCGGATCACAGAAGCGATTACTATTCCGACAACATGAACACTAACACGAACGCATTACCATCCGGTGAAGACGCATGTTTTCGCTCTCAGTGTTATAGCGATGCTGAGAAGCGTGATGCGTCTCAACACGACAGGATGAGAACATGTCAGTCTTTGTTTTTCGCACGCCGTTGTTCGAACTAATTCATCACAGCCCATTTGGGCGTCTCACAGGAAAGAGAAATTGTGTTTTGCTTTGTGCAAATGAAAGGAATAAGCTCTCCATCTCCACCGCCAGCCGCCGAGTGCCTTTGAGTGACAGAGATTGGCGAGGATAAGGTTTCAGACTGCAAATTTTTCCAGGCAGAAACACTTTGCAAATCGAGCTTACCGCTGAGGCATAAAGAACGGTTCGGGAGGAGGAGTGACGAGTTTCTTCACTCGCCCGGAAAAGTTTCCCTTAAAAAAAAGGTGTCAGAGTGAAAGTTTCTACTAACATGTACTATGAGTTCATTTCTAAACATCCCACTCCTCGTACTTTTTCAGCGTGACCGTGTTTTACACAGAGCCGAGCGCTGTAGTACGTGTACGTATCGCCTTGACGTGGGATTTTATTGATTTAAACAAAGTGGAGGAGAAACACTCAGGCCAGATTCCCTCATATACACAATGAGTCCAACTGACTGAACCACATGAGGAAATGAGAACAATTAGGACTCACACTGTTTAGTGTCTGTGTCTAAACTGTGGAGAACTCAGAGTCTCCACTTCACTGATTCTGGTACAGATTTCTGCCAGATGTTCGTCCATCATTATCGCCCTGAAGGGAAAGATCGGGTCGATTTCTGCTTCTTTCGGCTGTTTATAATGTCAGAGTTTTCATTTTAAACTCCAAACCCCTGAAACACATTTCATGTGATAAACATTCCGATATAAACAGATGTAAAGTGTTCATTTCTGGGACTGTATATAATTTTGTTATTCCCGTGAGATATTAGCATCGTGTGTGTTATTTCTAGCGCAGATCAAACTGGAGAACCATCTGAAACATGAGGGACAAATGGTCCTGTTTTGCTGTTAGCTCCTGAAAATGTCCTCAACGTTCAACTGAACAGCAAAATGAAGGAGCAAAATGAAGATGTTACACTGCTAGCAAGGGGAAAAGGGGTTGAGATGAAGGGGTTGAGATGATTAGCATGATGCTGTAAATGGTGATATTTGACCAAGTTTTCAGCTAGTTCTGGAAGCTGATGTGTTGGAAGCATCAGTAGACAAATGTGAGAAGTGTAGCATCTTGATGGTTAAGATGTTGGACTTCAGATCAAAAGGTTGTAAAATGATATAATTGGAGGTTGTTCTGGACAAAGGGATCTGCCAAATACCAGTAATGTAAAGTGACTTTGTGACTTTGAGAAGACCCAGACAACTAGCTCAAAGCTTCTCCAAAAACAAGGTCTTGTGGGGTGTTCCTGGTATACTCCAAGGATGTTCCTGGTTCCAGTATTAGTGTCCATTAGTGTTAAATGAAACTGCACCAAGCAGGAAGAAGCAGTGAGCTGTAGACAGGTTCATGTTTACCTTGGGAAACTTCTTTTCCACACCAATAGAGGGCGTCTCACAAACATGTACATTTCTTCTTTTACTGTTGCTCCCATTTCCTGTTCTAATTGTGCAAAGCTGTTTTCTCTCCTTCCTCTCTTTTTTCAGCGATTTCTTGTTTTCTGCATTAAATAACTGAAGTGAGGTAAGTTTAAGGTTCTTGAAACTTGATTTTTAATGCAATGTGTTTTCTTTATTTTTTTTTTTCAGCCTTTGGCCTGGAATTCATGTGACTCATACGAACATTTATACCTAAACATTTTTCCCCAAATGTTCCTAGTGTCTTCTTTCAGCAGGATAAATCTACCTGCACATCCCAACTCCAACACACTGTTCAGGAACATGTGGAGGAACCTCACACCTCTAAATTCCCCAGATCTCAATTCAGTCATCATGTGTGGGACATGCTGGACCAGCCATTAAAGCTCCACCTCACAATTTCTAAACTTAAAGATCTGCTGGTGCCTGGAAACACAAACACACCCGTTCAGAGGTCCAGTGAAGTCCAGGCTGTGAAGCTCAGAGCTGAGGATTTTGAGGTATGAGTGGGCAAAACACAATATTAGACACGGGGGCTGATTTTATGGCTGTTCTATGATTGTGGTTTGGTCAAAAAGGAATGGAAATTGTTTCATCCTGTTCTTCATGTCCTGATTTCTGAAACACTTTACTGCTTCGGCCTTGTGCCTGAAACCTGTAGGATCTTCTCAGGTCCTGTTTTTCTGAACGATTGAAAAGGCAGAACTGTGTTTACTGAGTCCATATCAGGTGTTAGTCATTAAAAGACAATAATAATTTTGTTCTAGAAACCTGAATGTTTTTATCCTTTAAATGAAAAAAGTGCTGCCTACATTACTGCCATTAGTGTTTTTTAATATTCAATATATTTTGCTCAGTTTTCATATCTTCTTTTTTTATTTTTTTATACATGCTCTTGCATTCAGCATTCATTTCAAATCAGTCACAAGTGTGTCTAGCTCAATATTGACCACCTTAACACTAATTCCCTGTTTAATATGTACTTTCGGAATCGCTTCCTACTTGTATCACTAAGTGTGATAAGATTCGTATACCTCGGGATCAAATCTTTCATAGTAATAACATCTCAGGCTCCGAGGCTTTGGATCTCAATAGACTTAGCAATAGCAACCCATAATCATCAGCTAGATTTAATTATTTTGCAGCAGTTGAATGCTAATGTTGAACAGTGTTGTCAGCGTTCGTGCCTCACATAAACACGCCACTTTTATTTGACATCGTTACCCAGGACGACGGTGTAGTCGTAATAAAGCTTTACAGGAACGACAGCAGCTGCTCTGTTCATCAAAGTCGTACAGAAGAAACGTCACAATGATACCATGCCATATTTTATAGAGAAAAACAAAGGAAATATTTTTTTGCCTCTATTTCAAAACACCTTATGCATCTGTTTAAATCGATCTTTCTTCTGATTGGTCAACATCATTTTTTACTATAATGCTGAAAACATGTGATCAGTGAGGAGGCATTTCATTGTTTTCAGTTCACTGTGAACCTTTTTGCAGAGTTTGTGCTTATTGCTATATGCAAATCAGTGATGCCTTTAATGTACCTACACCGATTATAAATCAAGTGCCAAAGTGTTTTGTTCTGTTTGATTTATGAAGAAATCTTTGATTCTGTTCCACCATTAAAACAGGAAGTTTCCATACAGGTTCACTCGATACCTTCCTGCTGTTTAGCAGTGATTCAGTTCAGTTTCAAGGTTTGTGAACAGTATACACAACAGAAATAAAAAGGCTCATGCATGCATGTTTGGAAGTGAGAAATGTGGCATCGTGTTCTAGTTAGAGGTCGACCAATAGGTTTTACTGATAGCTGGTTTGGAACGTAATTGCAGATAGCCGATTAATCAACCGCTAGCTTTTAAAACTGTACTGTAAAACGTAACCCGGAAAAACTATCGGTATGGACTTGTGGATGAATATGGATGAATCAGTTGACTTCTAGTTCTGGTGTTTCTTTATTCATCAGTGACACTAACTGGTGATTTATTTACATTAATTTATGCAAGAGTTATTAAGGAAGTAGAACTTAAACATAATGAATACTCTATTATATAATGCAAAACATGCTCCCCTGCATGGCAATTTGAGGAAGCAGAAAGAAAAGACATTAGCCAGAACATTTAAGAATCAAACCTCTCAGGAGGACTTAATGGCAGGCACATAAATAACATCTAGCGAGTTCATCTGTGTTTGTGTTCCTGTATGATGTTACATGGTTTTGGTGTCAACCAAATGAGAATGGGTTCTTCTTTAAGTCTGGTCCCTCTAGGTTTTTTCCTCATATCATCTAAGGGAGTTTTTCCTTGTTATAGTCGCCACTGATTTGCTAATCGAGGATAAATACACATGCATTTAAATATAGTGGAAGTGAATTTTGTCTTATAATTTTTACATTCTGTAAAGTTGCTTTGAGACAATAAGAAATACAATAGAAATAAAAGTTACTGCAGAGATCAAAGAAAGATTAAACAAATCACATCACATGGTGTAGAAAACCATGCTGACTGTATGTACACACACACTCACACACACACTCACACACACACACACACACACACACACACACACACTCCAGTGGGGCCACACTGCTAAAACTCATAAACGTTCCTATTTTAATAGTAAAATGGTTAAAAAAGCTAGAACTGGGTGTGTATGAATATCCCTGAGGAAGTCATTATTATTCAGGGGTCTTTTGCAGAACTGCAGCATCAGCCTGAAACTTTATCCCCTCCCCCCGTAGACACTGCAGACATGTAGGCACAAACACACGGGCTGCTCACGCTCGCTTATGCACAATTTCAGCCCATTTCTTTATAAAAGTGTACACAGAAACAGGACGCCTGCCAATTTGCTTGACGACTTCCGAAAGCAAAGGTGGCAATTTGTCTGCTCTATTTTTTGCGAGCCGACACAAGAACACTTTTGCACTTTAACACAGCCGGGGCTGCTTGACAAGGTAATCAGTGGCTGAGTCAGGCGCGAATAAGCCTGGCCAGAATGGCACTAATACAGCAAGACATGTTCAAGGTTATTACTTCTGATATAACGCTGCTCCTTCACACTTTTCTTGTAGCTGAAGCACAGCAAAATGGGGGGGGGTACTAGAGACGCCATCCTTGTATTCTACTCTTTTCTGGTCTTCAGATTAATCCAACAATGGCGTATCATAAAATGGGCAAGGACAGTGAAATAAAGCCTATATAGCTTTGTGAATTTCAGAAATTCTATCTCTTGAATTGCTTGGATTGTTCTCGAGCTCAGACATGTGACTCATTTCGAGGGCATGTGGTTTACTGTATAGTTCAGTTTCTGTTCAAGGTCTTCAGCAGCAGAGTCTGACTTTTGTGCCTTTGAAAGAAAGGAATAGAAAGATGAAGTTTAACAAAGTGTTATAAATCATTCAGAATTCATGATACTAGTATTTTTTCATGAACATTTAATTAGAAAGCGAGCACAACATGTCTGGACTCAATACTTTATAGTTTTCCATTTTAGGTTTAATTTATTCTGATGATTAAACAATGAAACAAATAAAAGGCAAAATAACGAGAGTAATATTCTCCGCTCCTGCTGATTCATGCCACCTTCATGTTCATCTAGAGTAGACTTCTTCATAGAAATAGTCCACATTTCTATTAGTATTATAGTTTTTGTGTTGATTATAAAGGAAAGGATTTAAAGCTGATAAACTGCTGATAAAAGAATCAGATTGAGCAGAAGTGCAGCCCGGCTCTAAACACGATTCAGGACACTGGTAGGAACCTGATTCACTACACAGTAGGTGTGTTCACATGGAGCATGGAATGGGTTTAAAAGTCCAATCCGAATTAAATTGCTCCTTATCAACACCTCAATCATAATAAAAATGGCCAAACCGAATGAAATTGTAAAGGGTTTGATAGAAGTGGAATAAACCTTTCTATAAACCGAACAAAATAAAAATTCCGCCGTATAAATGCGTTAAACCTGCGATTACTGCCGCTGATGAGAGCCGTAACTTGAGGGACTTAATGTGCTTCCTCAAATCTCCGTGTCGATTTCGAGAGCCTCCTGTTCACCTCGCATCAGTATCAGATCTCGTTTCGTATTCATCATTCCCTTGCAGAAAATACACCATTTTTTTACTGTGCTCTTGTAAACACGTGATTTGACTTGAACGCGGTTTTCCGCACAGCTTCCCAGTTTGTATAAAACAACCGTGACACGCAGAATCGGGGGAATTGGATTTCTGACGGTCTCTTCTTCTAGGGCCATAAATCCCTCTAGCAGTCCACACAAACGTGTGAAGGACCGGCGACTCATGCGAAAGCTTCCATTCCAGGTCAACCTGCTCCCACCGGTTCTCACTACAGACCTTCATTCCACACACTTCTGCTTCTCGGAGGATGGACGGGTGGGATTTAGATGCTCCTTAGAGATACGCTCAGCTTCCTGCACACGTCTTTTCCTCACACTTCCCAGCAGTAGTATCCTCACAAGTTCTCAATGTTGCTTGATTAAGAGCAACACTTTACGTAGCACATAAGAAACGATGGAACTCCACGTTGACGGGACATGGGCTGATGTGCGCATGTCACATTCATTCCGATTGAAATCGGTGGCGCATGTACCGTAAACACCATGTCGGATTAGAGAACGTCTCGTAAACAGTCTTTCAATCGGAATTTTAAGCAGTTCATCACCTGAGAGAATGAAGTGTACTGTATAATCATGCATGTGTATGAAACTTTATAGTATAGAAAAATGCACAGGAAGGTTTGACTTAACACTCAACCATTTATTTTAACACTCAAACCATTGTTTATTGTAATAAAAAATGAAGGCCTGCTCAGGTGATAGAAGTATAACAAAAATCATCTCGCAGTTAGTCAGTATAATTAACCTTTAGCTCATACCGCAATTTGTGCACAGCAACACGCCCACAGGTAAAGGACACAGAAAAGGTATGACATTATAATTACATGCGCTACGTTTCTCTGCCTTTACCTGGCTAGTGGGCACAATTGCCCGGTGAGGCCTTTGAAACACTCCGAGACAGGCCAATTAAATGGAGTTAATTGACCACTTCAAACTGAAAGCCTGAGGCTCGTTTCACTGTTCACACTGACCGCTTCTGCTCGATCGCACGCCGCGTAACACCAAAACACCCTCTTTTTAATCGAAGTTTGAACAATGTTTGCTAAATGGCCTGTTACACCGTGTCCAATGTTTTAATGGTATCATTAAGATGTTGGTTGTGGACACAGAATCTGCCTCCATCAGTGACCTGATCGAAGACATACCAAGGAAGCAAAAGTTTCCATGCTCTGTGAATGGGAGGGGCTTCATGCTCTCTCACCTGTCGATCACAGCTTACAGTCTTTATGTTTAGTTTATTTCAATATTCTACAGGCGATAACCTCCATCATATGGACCCTTAATGACCTAATGGTGTCCAGTAGACGCTAATGTGTCAGCATTCAGTTACCAGAGGTTCTATTGGTCCTTAATGTTATCAGTTGCAACAGCCACAAACTGAAGGCAACAGATTCCCAACATTACAGCTTCCATTAAACCCAATACAATTCCCACTCTAACCATTACAAACTCTAACAAAGTTTTTTTTCCCCAGCATTAAATAGGAACAGTTTTATTTTGGATTATTTGAATATTGCATTATTTTACTTCAAATAATTGAAAAAGAAAGAAACTTCCAAATGTGAGAAATATAAAGAGTCAGATGTAAAATGTTGGATATTCAACAATTAATTTTACATCATGTACAGTACACAAAAAGAGAAAAATGAAGTCCCGGCTCTCTACAGACCAGCCTCGGAGACTCGCTTTTCATGAGCGATGTGGAAAATGAGTGACACTTGGCCTCCCTGACTCACCCTAGACCTTGTGGTGAGACGTCCAATTTAAACCCCAATGACCTTTTCAGGGAAAAGGAAATACCAGGAGTCTCATTATCAACCTGTGTCGAAAGAGGGAGCTTTGAAATGACACTCCTAATGGTCTCACCTCATCTGTATATGTCAGCATGTAGCTAATTATATACAGGCACGTTATTCTGGTGTTATGCGTACAGGACTAGGGGGTTTGTGGGGGGTTTGGGGTCGGATGAGTAAGTGTATTAGGGAAGCGGAAGTGTTGAAATGATGCATAAAAGAACGTTTTAATGGCGTGCTGTTTTACTGCAAACTGTGCTGAATTTCAGCTTATATTAATGGAATACATAGACGAAGTTATTTTTGGAAAAAAAAAATAGCACTCCATGTAAAAAAAAATTACTGAACTTTATTACAACAATAAAAATGAAAACACTAATGAATTATAAAAGTGTGCTAGACATGCATTGATGAAAATATTTTATTCTAAATGTACCTTAAAAAAAAGTCTGTACAATGAAAATATCTTGGAGCAGTTTCCATGGAGACGGGTGGAGGAGGGGTGCGGGTGCTGGTGCTGGGTGCGGGTGCTGGTGCTGGGTTAGGGTGCGGGTGCTGGTGCGGGTGATGGTGATGGTGCGGGTGCTGGTGAGGGTATGGGTGCGGGTGCTGGTGAGGGTGATGGTGCGTGTGTGGGTGCGGGTGCTGGTGTTACTGTTGATGTTTTTTCTCAAAGTGGAAGATTTTAATCCTCAGATCATCATTAGGGTCGACGATTTCCACGCTGGAGAGAGATGCATCACTTTTTCTGGGCCACCGGCCAGAGATGATGACCTGAGGACACAAAATGCTTATGCGGGCAGTAGAACGGCAGACGCCCGTCTTTATTAATTACATGCAACTCTGAGGTCTGAGAGCGAATTACACAACAGGGACAAATAACAAGATCGAGCAGCTGCTTTAACTTCACCAGGATCAACTCTATTACTGATATTCAAATTTACATCCTCAAAATAACATCGCCTGTGTTTTATTAATGACGACTTGAAACGTTCCACTTAGCCTTGATCTTCAGCTACATGTGTGTTATGTGTCACTAGGAACACTTTGTTTTTTTTTTTATTATTTATTGGTTGTAACTGTAGCATGTAGTAAAGCTATCTTTTAGTAATTAAAAAAAAGGAATAAAATATCTTTAGTATTTTAAAAGATAAAAACATGCCACAGAAAGCAGCAAAGTGAAGCGATGTAGAAGAGAGGAAAAGTTACTGGTACAGGTTGTTAGCTCGCAAGCTAACGGCTAGATGATCAACATCACAAACAAAAAAATCAAACAGCTTTCACGAGTTAGATTTATACTGTACTTATCATAGAAAAAATGTCAAATAAAAATATCAAACGTTTCACTATTATTATTTTCAAACTTACCCAAGGACAGATTTTAATTTTAATACAAATAAAATATGGTTTGCTATGGTGAAAGTTTATGTATTTGTAGGAGTTTCCACGTTTACAAATAAGTCAGGGTGTTTCTGATATAAAAAAACCTAAACTGAAGACTGTAAGTTAAACTGAAGTATGTAATAAAGATTGACTGATTCTTGTACTAGTAGTTGATTGGCGATAGTCAAAGATTTATACCGATACCAGACAGGAAGCTAGAAATTACTGGAGCGACCCCAAGAGGCGAATCACTGACACCACGTGCTGTTTATTTTTACACGTGAGACTGTATTTATTAATTATAATTAATATATTATATTTCATTAATATATTTAAATTTATTCAACTTAATAATTCAGTACTGTTTATTTATTTATTTTTTATTCTTGTAATAAAGTTCAGTACTATTTTAAATTGAGTTATTTTATTATTTTTTAATCAGTTGATTTATCAGTTATTGGCAAGTCTGATCCATCCGACCGATCGGTTACTGCACTCCACTATCGCTCGCGCATGAGGCAGTGTTTATAGAGGATCAGACAAATCAAGAACAGGATAATTAGTGTATAACAGCAGAACTGATATTCCTGTTGTACTAATAAAGTAGTCAGCAGAAAGAAAAAGGCGAGGGAATGTGCTAAATGTGCAGCACTTGTACTAGCACTTGATACAAATGAGGATGTAAGGAGAAAGCTTGACTGCATGCATTATCTTCCCTTAAATGCCCCATTAGGCCAAAGACACAGGATTATGAGGAGGCTCATTAGTTAGCCTATTCCTCACTCTGCCATGCTACAGTCTCCCCTTGCTGAGCTCCTACAAGCTGTGTTTAAGCAATAATGTCTATACAGTGAGAGAGAATTTACAGTATCATTCCAGATCCAGCAGATGGTCTGTTATATGCCATGCACAGTAAAAAATAAAAATAAATAAAGCAATCGTTTCCTTTTTAAATCAAGGCTTCATATGAATAAATCCTGCAACTGTGTCTCCGCTTCTAACTCTGTGGTTCAGCTAAATTACTAACCTTCGTTGCACGGCATGACAAACTTGGCTAATATGCTAATGAATCCGGAGCCAAATCTGATTACAGCCTTGGCAATCAAAACACAAATCTTTAGCATTTTCAATCCCTTGAGCTAAAGCCGTCCTGGCGCACACGAGATGAGACGGTAGAGGGCATACAAAGTGGGATTAGCTTCCCAATAGCTGTAGAGCTCTGGAGTCACGCTAGCTTAGCGTCATTTCCATGTCGTACGCGGCAGTGACATGACCGCACCGTCTCAAACCCGCCATGTAAGCTTGACATTGAACGGTCAGTGGCCAAATGACAGGAAAGGAGGATCAAGTAGATTTTCTTCCCGGTTTACACTGGTTTGGAGGACTGTCTGGTGTGCTTTGTTGCGTCTTAGCCACGATTGAGGACGTAGCAATGATTTCGCTTTGGGCTTCACAATGCTGATTTGCAGATCAGCTTTAAAAGAAGTATTGTTTCAGGATTGTTTTCTGGCCAGACGGCATTTTGGTGTTTATTCTTCCAGGTGTGGTGAGATGGCAATTCTCCAGATTTAATACTACACAGATGTCGTGTCATGTCAAAGATGGGTTTTGTCCTTCCTTTGGTTTCGGAGATTTGATACCAAAAGACAAGGTCAGTGGTTCAGGATAGAGATATAGAAGAGAGAGAGAGAGTAGAGAGTAGAGAGAGAGAGTGTAGAGAGAAAAGGGGTGATTTTTAAAATCTAAACCCATTGTAGTATGCAGGTGAAGTTTGGACAGCTGAGGTAGACATGACTTCCATTCTGTGTGTCAGGTTTAGTGCAGTGTGTGAGTTTATAGAAGTTTTATAGTTACTGCATGCATTTGTTTGTTATTGTACTTCTTGCTCGCACTTTACTGTATAGCATTATACATTATACATTGGACGTGAGAGTGTCCAGGGGTCAGGACACGGATATGAGAGGTTTAACAGAGTGTAAAAATGGCTAAGCATAAAACCTTTGCTACGTAAGCATGAGGAGTTGATTTTCAAACATCACAGTGTCCCAAAATTCATCTTTATTAGGTAACAATTGCATTTCTTAATGTATTTATGTAATTATTTGTTCAGTTAATTAATCTTCAGAAACCGACTCCATTTTTCAGCTTATTGAACGATTTCTCATCTATTTTTAACTAAAGCTTCAACAGCATCAAGTTTTTTTGTATTAGTTTTTATCAGGCGAGGAGAAATAAAAGTGACCCACTCGCGAGTGGACTGTACGCAGACAGAGAAAGAGAGAGAGATTTTCAGTGGCTCTCAACTCAAAGCTTTTTTTTTCTGGGGCAGGCGTGTAATCTTAAGCTCATCAGTGCTGCACATTGATCACTGCCTATGAGAGAATACCAGTAAATCAATCACAGCAGTCAGAGTAAAGATAGCATAGACATAGTGGATCATCCACTCATCAATAAAGCAGCATTTCCAATCACTGGCCTTCAGCCCAGAGTGCACAATCCGGCTGGTGCAATTCTACAGTCAGCTTCGGAGTGAATACAGGAGAGAAATCACCGCCAGTTATCAGTTGTTTAATGCAATCAGTGGGTTCGTGCAGTTTCTGTGTCTCGCTGCGTCAAGTTGAAATAAATTCTGAGGTCTGCTGAAGTTAAGGTGAAAGTTCTGTCCTAGTTTGGGCTTCACTGGGAGGCACTTTGGGCATTTGTGAATAATCTGTGCTTCAGAGTCTCGTGTGATTTGCGTGTGCACAAAATCCATACAATAAACCTCTCAGCATTGTGATGTGCTCCATCAAGTGCTATTTTAAGAACCTGACGGTTATAAAGTAATTCCTTATAATAAGATTCAGTTTTATTCATTCAGCAATAGACACGATTCTCATGCATATATTACATTTTTTTCTTTTTTTTTTTTTACGTTTTTTTTTAATAAATCTTTAGTACACATTTTCTATCTCATATTTTTTTCTAAATCAGGATTAAATTCCAGTGTTTAAGGTGACGCTACTGAACAGCTGAACCACTCAAACATCTGACAGTAGGATTATGAGCTGCATGAAGGTGATGTAAATAATCTGAAAGTGCGGATTGTAAACTGCCTGATTTGGAATACAAGAAATTTCCCAACATAATTATTTCTATATGTATCTTTTGGATGTCTTTTGATTGCTGGCTCTGTAGCACAATGCTGAAGTTCTACATCTTTCATAAACATTGGAAAATTAGCACATATCACAGACAACCTTTCTCCATGTCCTTCAGTCTCGCTCAGTGCCAGATATCCTATTTAAGGAAGCAGACAGCCTAAAGAACAAGTATTATTCTCGCTATGAATCAAGCAGGCAGCCAATTAATTATGCTGTGATTAAAGCACTGGCTAACTAGATTGAAGTTAAGGAGATTGGGGTCAAAGAGTGTTAATTTATTTCTGCGAATCCCCATTTCTGACTCCCCCATACACAAATTATGAAAATCACCCGGCCATGTGCAAAGTGATTAATTCCATCACCTAATTGTTTTTGTGTCAAACTGTTTTGAGGGATGATGAACAATGAAACCATTTCCCCAGTATCTCCTTTTCTGCCTCTTTCTCATATTTTTTCTTCACCCGCTTTAATTCATCGATGCCAAATCTTGCACCCTAATTTGTGACCCCACAGTCTCACGAGACGGTGATGACAAAGCCGGGCCTCGTGGAAATTGTTCTGAGAGTGAAAAGAAGGAACACGGGCCAGAGAAGAAAAAAAATGGGAGAGACAAGTGGAGTAACGTAAGAAAAGCGAGCCGATGAATCGGACTGAGAGGATGAGCTCCTTGTGGTGATGTTCATGAGATTTCAGCCTTGTTTAAGTGGAGCTGCAGCAGCAGCTGCTTAGTGCCCAAACTTTAACCCTGAATTCTTCCTGCTTGAACCCTGAAGACTGATTATGAACTAACGTGCTGGAATCCATTTTCTTTTTTTTCCCTTTTTTAATTCGATCTGGACCAAAAAATGTGTCCGTGTTCGACACTCCTGACCCTGCTAATGCAGGATTTCAACATGGAGGCCACGTGAAGGGAAACAAAAATGATAGAATTGTTATTGATAGATTCACATGTAAGTGTTTTACGTTCTCTTCTCGAATCTGCCTGATTCATCCTGACGTCCTGATGAAGTTCTCTTAGATCTCTCTTGGATATACACTGTGCAGTTGGAGATGGATCCACATCTACAGCCTATAGATGATGTTACTGAGCAACTCAGAACTTTGAGGATGGATTTGGATTGTAATTAATATTAGCAGTCTGCTACAGAGTGCTCAGGACCTCAGTTTGCATTTAATCATCACTGTACACCTTCACAATGATGGAACAGTAATGATGGACATTCGGTGTTGAGCATGAGGTTCCCTTTTGAGTCTGGTTCTTCTCAAGGTTCCTCATACCACCTCAGGAAGTCCCCCCCCCCCCCACAATAAGTAACAAATGTATACGTTCAGCACACAAGCTTTTGTTCGCATGCCAGCAGGTTTGAAAAATGTATCTTTTAGCCTGATGGTTAACAAAAACATGGAGTAGATCATTATTCAGAAGAGAGAAAGCTGCAAAGGTTAAGTGGAAGTTGCAAGAGATAAAATTGAAACTGAGACACATCTGACATTTTGTATAAAATAGAGAAATAAAAACAATTCTCTTTCTCTTGTCCCAAGATGCTAATTGTCAGAAAATAAGCAGTGCAGACTGTGAAATGTAAATCACCATTTTCTTGTTTTCCCAATCTAATCACGCTTGGGCTGAGATGGATGTTTGACGTCTCGTGAGACGGCTGCGGCTGAAGTAGCCTGTGCAGCCTGTGATTCTTTGCCAGTGGTAATAATGACTGCAGTACAGGAGGATCTAATTATATTTCACATTACTCATTAGCAAGTACACATTTAAATGAAAGCTGCATAATTTTCAATCATCGTGAGGCTTTTAACTTATTATTTTTGAAGGCTTTGTATAGCTTTTCTGTCCGTCTCACACTAATGCATTTGGAAAAAAATACAGTTTCAAGAACAACCTAATTGGTGCGCGTATTTCGGTCCCGATTTCAAAGTGTTCTTCCTCTTAATACGTCCACATTCAATCACGCTGTTTTACCATTATAGTAAAAAATATACAAAAATGAAAATACTCACACAGAACACCAGTGTGTTGTCTGAACTCTCAATGGATCAGTTCCAGTCTCTGGATCTCTCGCATTAATGCTCAGTACGTCAGTGATTTTCTGTAGCAGCAGCTCTGACTGGGTTCAGATTTAAGTCTAATCACAGGTTTATATTAACACACGCAAATATACTAGCATTTTATAGCATTTCTATTGCTGGTGATTATAATAATTTTTTTATTCTATTTATTTTAATATTTATTTATATATATTTGAAGGAGTTTCTAGTGTTTTGCTCCGTATGCCAGAGGACTTCTGGGTAAAAGCTGCATTTATCGTTTAGAAGAAAACTTGTTTATAGAGACTCTCGTACTTAGAGTTCAGTCATTGGTTTACATGCTGTATTATTGTTTTATCAATAGAATTGATGTAACACAGAGTTACAGTAACTCCTGCTCAACCGCACATGCTTCAATCATTTATTTATTATGTCTGTGATGTATGTTTGGATTGTTTATAGATCGTCATGATGATTCCTTCGTACAGTTTATCAGCTCAGCCAGGTGTGTAGATTAAAAAGGAGAGAGTCATCATAGGACACACACACACACACACACACACACACACACACACACACACACACA
>JAAIIK010019691.1:21546-33879 GCA_014706435.1 Silurus glanis | reverse complement strand
ACACACACACACACACACACACACACACACACACACACACACACACACACACACACACACTCTTACGTAGCTCCCCCTACTGGCTTGCATGTGTAGCTTGCAGTTTTGCTGAAGCAAGTACCACTTAGATTTTCTTTAGAAAATGTAGTTAATGTTATTATTTTTATTCATCTGAAATACAGACTAAATTACACTGGAAATTCATGCAGTTTATTTTTATCAACTTATTGAAAAAGTTAGACTCGGGCCTCAATTTTCATATCAGTTCATTGAGGGAGATTCTCATTGTGCAGTTCATGTGCAATAATTGAAAGTACTGTATCTGGTATGTGTTCAGACTGCTTTAATATACAGGCTTCTTCACTGCTGGTGTGAAAATGCAGCTCCTGGCTGTGTGAAGCTCGCAGTATTTCTGTTTAATATTGCTGTGTTTTTTCAGGGGAGAGAGAAGCCAGACACTTCAGGGCTTGTAAATTCAGCTGAAAACGAGGCCTCGTAGGGCTCAGAATGCTCGACGCTCCTGATCCCACTTCTCACAAGCTGCCTTTAGAAAACGTTGTGTAGATTTTTCTTGACAGGAATGCAATATTTACTAGTCCAGAATTATTACATGGTGATCATAAATGTCCAGGGTTTCAGAGAAGTTTTGAAACACTTCTGTTTTTTTTTGTGAAGATTTCTTTTTATCTGTTTTTTTCAACCATGGCTGATTTAACATCAGCTGCACTTGTCCAGGTTGCAATAAGTTGGGAATTAATAATTACCTATAGGTTTCTAGTATTATAATTAATGTCAGAATGAGACCCTTAAACTTTGCAACCCTGCTAGAGCTAGGTCTGGAGAATCAGAGAGAATAAAAACATCACATTCAGATCAATCAAAATGTTTTTCTATGCAAGTTGTTAAAAATGTGGGGAAGGATCCCAGAATCGACCCTTGATGGATGCCCGCTAGCTGTGTGTGTGTGTGTGTGTGTGTGTGTGTGTGTGTGTGTGTGTGTGTACTAGAATCGATAGAATGATTCATCTCAAGAGCTTTAATGGCAACCCACTGTGGGTACCACAGCTCCACGGACCTTTTATTTGCCAGTAATGCCATTTGATATGATCCTTCGATTCTCTGTGCATCCCCCCTAGAGGGCTACAGCATTACAAGCCACCTCAAAGCAGACGACAAACAAGACCATTTATGATTTTTTTCCCTCCCTACTGCTTCCTAATGCAGTACATAGAAAAAATAAACACCCAAAAAAACAAAATCCATGGGACAATCGATACTGTTGTGAGCACATGGACCCATAATGCAATGTCTAATGCATAATTGCAACGCTAATGCATATCACCACTGCAACAAGGTAATAACTCGTCTCATTTCTTTACCTCACTTTTTAAATTGCACACTGTGCTGCTGAAATGAAGAGAATGTAATCCAGTCTGAGGGCTTCAACATGCCTAAGTGGCATATACGCTGAATTGCCTACTGATTTGTGCTTCGAAATAAATCCTAGTCTCAGTCTGAAAGCAACTATTGATTTCCTGTTTCATCCGTGCAAACATTAGCAGCGTGATTAGCAGGTTTGCTTGCAGGCTTAGGAAGGAAAGTTTTATAGGGGCAACTAGACATGCATGAGGTCATTTTAGGGATTTCTCCCGCATGCTACTGTATCCAATCATTCTGACATACAGCTTTATTTAAACATGTGACTTTAAAAAACCTGCCAAACGTTGACCACAAATTCTGGACAGGTTTTTGTTAGAGATGATGGTAGGGTGTGTGTGTGTGTGTGTGTGTGTGTGTGTGTGTGTGTGTGTGTGTGATACTTAGTTGATTAATAGCTTTTATAATATGTTTTAAAAATATATAACTTATGATGATCCACACCAGGTCCATTCTTCAAGCTGTAGTTGTGAACGCTGTATGTAGGAGTTCATCCTGAGCATCTGTTCATGTGGCTGGTGAGAGTAAAGATTCTAATGCTATTTCATGCATTGAGTTATTTACACTTTTACAGTTGGATTCTTATACTAAACATGCACAAACGTAAAAAAAAAAAAAAAAAAAAAAAAAAAAAAAGATTTGTGAGTATTTCTGTGCCAAATACACTCCTCCTGTGTTCGTATATGTTTGGGAACTTTTTTTTTATTTAGTAAGAAGTTGACGTCATGAAGGACGGAATTCCTTGTATGGACACTTCCACACACAGCACATCTGTCCATGACATGCCTCCAGGAGCTCATCATTTTCAGAGAGAATTGTAAAGCTGTTTCTATTTTTGTTATTAAATCTGATAAAACTAAAGACTCTCTGGTGAAATGAAGGATGTTAACTTACTCTATTGGTATTCATCATTAACATGAGACCGGCTGAAACGGTTTTGTTTCTATTCAATGTTCCAAAAAATTAATTACAAGTTACAAGTGAATTACCAACAGATAAACAAAAGTAAATAAATCAATCAACAGACGAATTAATCACTTAATATAATAACAGCAAACAAACCAACCCACAGAAATAAAATGCATTCAGGATTTCGCATGATCTGGCAAAATAAGATCATCATTTACACACATTAAAATAATGAATGAAATGAATACGAGCTGAAGACGGGGGTGGAGGAAGTGTGGCTGAAATGTGCTCAGATTGATTTTGTATTCAATTTATCAAGTATCAAATTTGAAATGATAAATTTTGCATGGCGTGCTGGGAGATTACGAAGAAGCATCGTTTTTTTGTCTTCAGTTTTAGATGTATTTAGTTTCAAATCTGGGCGCCACATGAATACCAGCCTGAAATAAATCACCTCAGCGTTCTGTAAGATGCTCTCGCTCTGTTAGACTGCTGTTCTTCTCTCTTCTTATTCACAATTTCTGTTCAATTCTTCCTACAATATACTGGACATAAACCCTTTAGGGTTTAAAAAAGACCTTTTTATTAGTCTTTTTTGTTTTGTTGATCATCTTATTCATTGAGAGAAAACTACAGTGTATTCCCATAGTCCCATGTCACAATCATGAAACATTTAACAAGGAAGTGGATTGAATTTGCCTTTATACCATCAGTGTTTTTGTTTTTGACTGATTCTGGTTTACACTGGTTTCTCTTCCTTTTTTTAATAAACACCACATGCTACTGTTATAACTGTTATAAACTGTTATTCACATGCTCTCAGTTGATTTTGCTCTTGAGTACAACAATACGAACACTTTTTTGAAATGTGTTAGTGATTCAGTAATAGCTCTTGTTACATTTTAGCGTTTTGTATAAAAGTGTTTAATAAACAAATAGACGTAAATTCAACTGTAAACCAGTGATTGACAAATCAACCAGCCAAAGGGGACCGTTTACACGAGTAAGACAAAGATAAGCCTTCCTTCTCGTCTGAAAAGCTTCCTAAACACAGGTGCTGGACGCCATAATCTCAGGGACAGGCTAATTGAGCTGGAGAGATTTGAAATGTCAGATAATTACGAGCGACTGGGGAGGAGAATCTAGTTCAGCGAGAAGCCCCCCTGCAGGGCAAAACAGTCTGGTATATTTCATCCTGCACATGTGGACTCGCTGCACTCATCTTAATATGGAAATGGGAAGCAAATTACCTGTGAAGAAAGGACAATGATTTGGAAGGCATAGAGTCGAGCTCTGCACGCTACACAAGACAGTAGGGCTCAGTGATGTGTGGACACGTTACGTCTTTACGCCTCGATGGATGATCATCGGTTAGATCCCCGTACACAAGCACAACACACAGCTCGAGAAGATTCCACCCGGTCGTCCTCTCATAGCCGTATCATCCTTTTTGTCAGTATAGCTAAATGATTTAATGGCTTGAGTTCTGCTCTTTCACCCCAAAGCCTAATAGGTTTTATTTACTGCAGTCTCTGTGAGGGACATTTTACCGGAACACAGCCAGATGAGGACTGTTCTACACACTCGTATCTATAGTACATGTCTGTTTCCTTCATGGCTCATTTCCCTTCCCATAGGGTATGTTGTTCCATTGTGCCCCCCACAGGATATTGAAAGTACTGGGTTGTGGCAGAGAGAATTAGTGTGTGCTCATTTTTGCCACTGATTTAATCTGGATTAAATCCATCACAACAGGAGCTCATACTTCGAATGTTGTCTTTTATTTATTTATTTATTTGTTTTTGCATTGTTGCCACTCCATGATGTAATTGTGCAGTCTCTATAGCGTTAAGATTCTGAAAGACGTCTGACGTACGGAGGTCGTGCACCAGAGCTGTCTACGATTCTAATTACAAACGAACTTCCTCATACATGCAGAGAATGCTGGGTAATGTGTTTTCTATTCTTTTTTTGTTTTAATTCAAGAATGAAGTTGCTGCTGTTGAGGCAAAGGGAAGGCACATACGTGAGAAAAAGTTAGTTTTGCTTACCCGGCATCTAGTGAGGGTGGAAAATAAAATGCTCTTAAAGAAATGTCCCACCCATCTGAAATACAATTACATTTACCTCAGCTTGAGCTAGAAGGCAGCCTGTGCTGCATATTTACACCAAACATTTTTCTGACTCACATTCACATTCCTGTGCAGTGTGCTGCAATTTATATACATCCCAGAACACCTTC
The DNA here is from genome assembly GCA_014706435.1 of Silurus glanis. Taxonomy (NCBI): domain Eukaryota; kingdom Metazoa; phylum Chordata; class Actinopteri; order Siluriformes; family Siluridae; genus Silurus; species Silurus glanis. Next base: position 29,291 of record JAAIIK010019691.1, on the reverse strand, counting down.
AGAGGTCAAGTGTAGCAGCGTTGCACTTCTCATGGTCAGTAATGACTAACAGCATGGCTTTCCCTCTGTGTGTGTGTGTGTGTGTGTGTGTGTGTGTGTATGTATTTAAAATATAATATACACACACGCACAGATATCGGTATTATTTCTCAGAATTTCTGAGTTCTGCTTCAATCAAACATCCAGCCTTTTTCTCCTTCGTTTTTATATTCGTTTTTAGTACAGTTTTTAGACCAGCTTTGGATTTGTAAGACTTATTGTAACATTCAATGTGACTATTGTGTAAAATTCATTAAAAGTCCACTAGAAATGAGGCTGTGGTCTAATCTGTGCTTCAGTGTTTCAACAGAGCGCTCTGTTAATCCTGTTCCGAAATGAGAGCCACTAGACTCTCCCATAAATCCGTTATTAATTTGTCCTGTGACGATAACTTCCCAGGATATTTTCCAGCCTCCTCACACAGAAGTTCCAGTCATTTAGCCCAAACTACCCCATAAAACAGCACTCAATAATCTGCTGCTGTCAGCCAATTGAATCTAGTGTATTAAATCTCCTGCATCCATTCCAAATGAGCGTTTGTTTAGAACACCATCCGGTTTCTGATTGGATCAGGAAGTGTTGGCTTTGGACACGCTGACAGTTGGGACCGTGACGGAGCCCTGATTTGATCGCGCCGCTCATTTGCTTGCTGTCGCATCCGTTCTGGAAATCACTTTCATTTCCAAACGGTAAGGAAATCAACACTAATTTCCCATTAATGAGAATTTAAATGATGAATGCACACAATGTGCCTGGACGAGGTAGTCACAAAAAATTCCCCATTCAGGCCCACTGTTCTAACGTGTGTTCCATCATGGCAGAATGTTTAATCAGGACCATATTGCCTGTAGCAGATGCTCTGAACAATGATCAGACTGCCGGATGGGAGATTTTTGGAGCTCCGGACCACACTGGTGCTGCCGAAGCTGAATTATGCACAGATGTTCGTAGCTGGATGTCAGACATTGAGGTCACTGTGAGGATCTGCGGTCCTCCGGCAGGAGCGAATAGAAGCAGCTGGTATCTTTAGCAGAAACCGACATCGTTTCGACTTCTCTGCAGCATCTCATCATCTCATCTTAGCAGCTCCATCGCACTCGTGTGGGAGGGGATGGTTCTCAGAGTACTGGACACTGGCCAAAAGGAGGCTAAAAATCAATGCAGGGATGAGAGAGGAAGAAGAATACAATGAGACGCTGAGAGGGAACATTAAAAAAGAGGGAATTTTACATTCATTGGCCGTTTTTTCCGCATATAGTTCATTTGTTATCGACTGTAACATTGAGACGTTCAGTAAAAATCAGGCTGAAAGAAACTCCATAGAATTAATGTTGTGTTCATGCCACCGACATGGAAATCAATCTCTAAGAAGCGACTCCGAAGTTACGGTGCGCCGTGAGTTCTAAAAAAAACACAAACAAAAATAAATTCTATTCCATAGCAAAAATTTAATCGAGGAAGATTCACTTTACAAACACATAGTGAGCAACATGGCAGAATTATGAAATAGCAGGTGAATGTAGTGTAATACGACTTATTGCACATAAAATAATAACCAAGATTTAATCTATGGTATTTCATTCTTCCATTTTTTTTATTTATAATGCTCATTGCAAAAGACAAGATGGTTCAAATATAATAATAAAAATATAAATCAATGTGCATGATTTTCAGGACATTAAAAACAGTTTCTGATGATGCAGAATAAAAGTAAAGGCTAAAGTTTAAGTTTGTATAAAGTGTTTATATAAGAGAAAGTGAGGAAGGTGAGAGAAGACGAAGTCTGAAGCTGAGAACTGGAAGTACAGGGGGAAAAGAGGTGTGTGTGTGTGTGTGTGTGTGTGTGTGTGTGTGTGTGTGTGTGTGTGTGTGTGAGAGGCAGGCGGCTCGGCTCTGCCCTTCAACACTCATCCACTCCGGCCTTCACTCACCCTCGCTGACAAGATTTAGATTCCTCTTGACTGCCGGCAATTACAGCCACAGGGAACACTGCTGCTGGGCCATTTTTTTATCCCCTTTCCTACTCGCCACCCTCCTGGGTCTCTAGGACACACACACACACACACACACACACACACACACTGCTTCAACACGCAATACCCCAATCAACACGGCCGAGCAGGACAGACGGTGTGATACTGCGGCAGATAAACAGCTGAAGAAAAGGCTGTCGGTTCTCCTGTCAGTCCTGTGGAGTGAGCGGTGGTCTACACAGGCTTCATGCCTTGAGCACCTTCTCTCATTTTAAACTCATCCTTGATGAAAACATGAACTCGAATGCTGTGCTTAACTCACCAGGAGTCTTAACTCATGGATGAATCATATTTTTGGAAGCTTCTTGTAACAGAGCTGGTGAAAGTTAATGTGAGGTGTGGAAAAAAAAAAAAAAAGTTTAATGATATTTTTGATAAAAGATGCAGGGAAGCGTGATCGGGATGGTGCATGATGATGTTATCTTAGAGGTGGTATACATTTTCATCTTTCACACTCTCTCTCTTTCTCTCTCACGCTCATCGATCATAAATATATATTGTGATCAGGGTGGCACGATATATACATCGCCACTCCATCGCCACCCCAGCACTGGTATCCCAATATATAAAATATACATTTAATCAGTTTCCTTGACCACATTGACTGGCGCTTGAATGTGATGACAAAAAACCCATGGCTGTAAATAATGGAAAGAAATCTCGTCTTATCAAAGCGTTTTCAGAACAAACGACTCTTATGAACTGCTTAGTTTTAGTGAATCAAACTTTTGGCAAGTGGCATCATGTGACGACACATTTCACAGTTTCTGTCGATATGCTGATTTAAATGTGGTTTCTGTGTATGTTAGACGTTTTTGACCAACAGTAAACCAGGACTTGTGTATCTATATAGAATCTGTATTGTTGGTCATGCATAGTAAATAAACATGGCATAGATTTTTATTTTATTTATGTCTTTTCAATCCAGATATGAGCTTCGGGTTCAAATCAGTTTTATGGACCAAAATAAAAATATGTGCCCCAGTGTATAGAGAAAAAACAAACAACAAAATATATATAAAATCATTATTTGAAACGAGAACCATGCCAGGGTGCTTGCTTCAGTGTTGCCACCCCTCTTAATTTCATGCCACGTTTACCGTTAATCTCTTATGTCATCCTCCCTTTCTTCTCTACACCACAGACTCCAGTTACACTGTTTAATTTAAGTTAAATATTGAAGACATCCTCATTTATTCCTTCCCTGAAAGAGTTCATGCACATGTTTGTAGTGTTATTAATAAGTGTTATCTGTCCCGAGTGCTTTTAATTCAAAATGGAGTAGATAATTGATATAAAATATTTATGTTCTCACCTGTACAGCAGTGGAAATGCTCTCGGGGTGAAGATGTTCCTTTTGAATTCTATGATGCAGGAAAATGTTCAGGACAACAAGCGTTTACTTGGTAACGTGATAATCTACAATTCTTTCTTTTTCTGCTTTCACAAAGGTGATAACAGAAACTAGTTTTTCCCAGACAACATTAAACGCAACTTTATGCCGATTTAAAGCAATGTGTGGCCTGTCATTATTTAATTTGTAATAATTATGATAATATGCTGTGGTATATCACCACCAGTCTCTCTTTATCTCGTGTTTTATTAGCTGGCTTTAGCTGCAAATATTGTTTACCTATCATGTGTGTGTGTGTGTGTGTGTGTGTGTGTGTGTGTGAGTGATATATATATATATATATATATATATATATATATATATATATATATATATATATATATATATATATATATTTAGAGAATTGCTTCTTATTTAAAGTTGTTCTTTTTAGCACTATTGTGCTGAAGAAGCCTCACATCCTCTCAGCCATCTGTCTTGTTGCTGGTAAATGAATTAGTGTTCTGTGTTCTATTGAAGCATTGTCTCACTACAGGTTTGTTCATCGATTAGTGTTCTGACCCTCCAGCTTTCTAATGCAGGAGCTCAAACTCACAGCGGGACATGTTCAGCTGCAAACTCACAGAAAGAATGTTCATGCACTTTCTCAGCAGTTTTCTGTTTTTAACCCTCTCATGTGTTGCACTGCAGTTCACAGGTTTACTGTGGAACTGGACCGGAGTTGTGCTTCAGATTCACTATGGTTTTGTTGTGGACATGCTGTCATCTGGTTTTTAAATGGACAATCGGTCTCTAAGTTTCTCCTTCAAAAAAAAAAAAAAAAAATATTTAGTGGGTAAAATGATTGAATGAAATAATAAAGCATGATTAGAGTAAATATTTGACCCCAGTTAAACTAAAGTGTTTTTTTTTTTTACACAGTGTGCAAGTTCATTCATTACAGTACAAAAGAAAAGAAAAAAAAATAAAGATCTGTTTTCTGCCCCAAAGGCACTAAAAGGCATTAAATTTATCGGTGTCTAAGATGTTTAACATTCTTCTTCTTATGTTGCATTGCATCTCCACTGCGGTGTCAGCAGTGATCCACAATCAGGTTCCACAATAAAACCTGATTAAATGGTTGTAACTGCCCAACATGTGTCCCTCTGGAGATTTCTGAGAGATGCTGCATGGTTTTAAACATCTGGGCCGTCCGAGACGAGCATATTTTACACTAATTCTTGACATGTAGACATGTTTGCTGTATTGGCAGAATACGAGTGAAACTGCAGCACTTAAAATAACTCTGTTACAAGGGTCTCATATAGGCAAAAAGAGTTTATAGACCATTTTGGATCAATAGAATGGCTGAAAAGTGTTGTTGCTTTTGATAAATGCTTTTGTTGCTGACTGAGGGGAGGCGAATAGCAGAATTGCAATATATAAGATCCAATCATGCTTGTATATCAGAGGTGATGCTGCCTGTACTGTGTCAGCGAAGGAGCAAAAACTCCTCAAAAAACTGTTTTGTTATACAATAAAACCCTGTGGTTTACTAACAGATAAGTTTATAAAGCTGCATGTACTCTTACAAGGACGATGTTTTCAGCATTGCAGAAACTCGAAGGACGTTAAAAGCAATTTTATTTGCAAGCCTGTTTACATGCTTCTTAATGTGCATCTGTTACATCTGGTGTTGTTTTTGTGAATGCTTAAAAAATAGATGACTGGATAACACTTGACCTGATCATAATCTCTCTTCAGTTTTTAACCTAAATGTTGTAATCGTTCATCATATATCTGCACTGAAACTAACCCTAACTGCAAAGTTGAATTGAAATTACGTCACCATATCCATTCCGTATCGCTTCTTCATGCACAAAGTGTTCATGAGACATTGTAAATCACATTCATCGATCCTAAATGATTCTCTATTTCCTGATAAATTCCAGAAAAAAATTCCAGTCAAACAGCTTCAGAACTTCAGGATCTTCTGCACAAATTTGCTTGAAAATTGAGCTCAGCCTTGATAATTATCTGTTCAAATTATTTAGCATTGCCTTTGCTTAGTGAGGAATATCAGATCTTAGATCAACGCTAATGGGACAAGTTTATAGAGTGAGCCCACAAAAAAAGGACTTTCTTGTGTTGAGCTAAAAAGCCATTGTTATTGCCTGGACTTTATAGTCCTGAACTAAAGCAGGAGCCTGTTGGTTTTTATAGTGTGCACTAAAACCAGGCCCATATATCAGGCTCAGCTGAAGTGCAACGAGTCCCTGAAGTGCTCAGGAGCCACTCGCTAATGAGATAATTCACAGCTAATAACCTCTCCTTTATTTGAAGGTGACGATTTGACTGACGTCCTGAGACTAGCCACTGCACTCCATTTGCCTTTTTCTCTTTCCTCGGTGTGTCATGCTCGAGGCAGTAGCTGCCCTTGCCACATGTTGGAGCTCCGGTTAAGTTAATCAGCACAGATAATTTGCTCACTGGGTTTAAGACGAGGCCTCGGGGTCCAGACCTGACTTTGGTGGGACGGAACTCTGGAAAAAAGACTATTTCCGACAACGACACGATCGATATGGTGGAAAACTGGGTAATGTTCATATGGCCTTAACATCTACTAACATCTACCTGAATAGTTGACGATGCTGTTAATTTTTCATTAGCATAGTTTGTTGTTCACTAAGGCTGTGTAATGATATTGTCTATTGACTTGTGTTAAAGCATCATGATGTGTGACTTCATAGCTCAGTGTACTTTAAGTTTTTTCATATGATGCTCATAATGCGACGTGAAGTGATGATTAAAGCGGTAAAATCAAACAAAGCTCATCATAATGTTCTCTAAAGTCCTGAACTTTCAAGTCACTTTATTATTTCTGTTAATGACATCTTTACAGATATTATTGGCAAAATAATAACGAATTACATATGGAGAAACATTGAGGAATAAGTGTGAAGCAAGTTGTCATGTTTTGTTCACAGGATTGTAAATTTCTTATCACAATACCAGAGCACTTATTATTTTCCTATAGCAGAACCCTGTCAGGTTACACCTTTCATATTTAATCTTATTAACCCCATATTCCTGGCTGCCGCTTTTCATCTTCATGTTGTTTACTAGATGTTTTTAAAAGAAGCTAAAGTTAGAAAAATCCTGTCACTTTCTCCCAAGAGTCAGGTCCACCACCACCCCCACCCCCCACAGACGCACTCATTAAGATCGTTGGTGCATAGTGACGGTCTGTCAGGAAAAGTGGAAAGCCGGGAATGATGTAAAAATATCAACAATCACAATCAGTAACCGGGAAAAAAATAATGCTTGCAGAAAAACCTTTAAACTGTGATGTCCCTCATGTTTACTGAAGAATGACATGGCAGGAGGCACCAGTCGAAGTCCAAAGTGGACGCCTGTTAAATGATCATGAAATCCACAACAACTCCAATTTACTGCCACAAATAGTGTTTGGTCAGTTGGTTTACTTTGGTTATGAGAGATTATTACACTGCCTTCGTCTTTTTCTGTTTCTTTTCTTTTCTTTGCTTTTTTCAACATTACTCTGGTTAAGTATTTAGCTTTGTTTGATTTTCCCTTCATGAAGTATTTTATTTACTCAGTAAAGATTGATCTTTGACATTCCTCTTGTCAAGGGCATCTATGATCACCGTCTGATCCTGTCCAACTTTTTTTTCCTACACTCCTAGAAAAAGAGATTCCTCAAGCCTGCTTTGGAATAAAATGGAAACCTCTTTTACAGAGAACCATGAATCTGTCTGTCTATCTATCTATCTATCTATCTATCTATCTATCTATCTATCTATCTATCTATCTATCTATCTATCTATCTATCTAATTATTCACGACTTCCATTCTTTACTTAAAACTTTTTATAATAAATAAGAAAACTCCACTGAAAGATCATTTTTATTCATTAAACAATCGTTTCACTGATGCACCAAGTCTTAAATCAAGCACCATAATCCACTCGCGGTTCAGAAAATTTGCCGGTTCTGATTTATAATGCAACTAACAGCAAGTTGCAGATTATCTTAAAATTCGTGGGCATCTGCAGTGGGACCGAATGTTCAGGAACGTTAAGAATAACATTTTAAACTGTTTTCACTAAGAAATTTCATAATTTTTTAAATACATTATTGTATTAAAGTGACATATCTAGATGAATTCACTAAGGTACCATAGGGGCTGTGGGGGGCGTCCAAAATTTACGGAATTTAGAAAATCGCAGGGGTCTTAGAGCGTAACCCCCGAGAGTTCCAAGGGAATTGATTGACAGCCTGTGTGTGTGTGTGTGTGTGTGTGTGTGTGTGTGTGTGTGT